>VZTR01011387.1:426896-459287 GCA_013400775.1 Chaetops frenatus
GCCACTCACGGCGCCGCCAGCCAATGACGGCCGCGCCCGCGCCCTGGCCCCGCCCCTCCCCGCCCCGCCCGGCCCGCGGGGAACCCGCGCAGCGCTGCCCCTCCGCGCTTGGGAGCGACAGCCCCAACGGCGATAGGAAAATACAGAAAAAAAGTTAAAAATTACTAATAATAGTGCGGTTAGTTACTACTGCCGCTGTTAGCATTATTTTCCCTCAGTCGGTACTTCAGCCAAAGAGAATTAGCCGATCCGCCGCCGGGACAAAACGTTTCACATCGCAGCCTTAATACGCGTGTGTAAGTGGAGTTGTTAGACCATGAACGGGAGAAACGACGGGGAAAAATATCACTCCAAACTAAAGAATGGGTGAAATTAAGAAAGATGAGACTAAGCATCAAGATGTGCATTTCTCCCTCTCACCTTTTCACAGTAGTTTTCAGGGGCAACTAGGCTGTTTTACTGGAAACTTAGGCTTTAGGATGATCCAGATTGAGCAAAGCCTGGGAAATCAGGCAGATGGATCACATGCAAGACGCTTAATTGCATCAAAATCTACACCTTGGTATCTAATCTACTGGCTGGGTGAGCCTGTACGGTATCTTGGACATCTCTAAGAGCAGAGCATGGGGTAACAGACTGGAAAGCACCATACTTTTAGGGCTGCTGGCTTGTGATGGAAGCAGTTCACACAGGCACGATGACTCTGCTCTTTGCATAGTGACAGGGAAAGGGCAGATGCCCAAAGCCCAGCCACCTCACTGGGTGCTAAACTGTCTTACAACTCATCTCACAAAGGCCAGCCAGGTGCTTCTGTATGAATCCAACGCTGCCTAGCACAGCCTCTGGTCTCACAAGACATTAGGCTGAGGCTGGAGCAATATTTATGGGTTGATAATCTGTGCTCATGCTGCTCAGCAGATGCAGCATTAGGCAGAGAGGGTACAGATGCTATCCCAGTGAGCAGAGGAGAGCTCACAAGGGTACAAGCTCAGTGGGGTGCTCTTGGGGTGTGTATACCACAATCTCCTTGTGCCAAAACTGCTCCTTCAGCTGTGTGCCTTCCAAGCTCCCACAGCAGGATCATCACACAGCATTTCCCAATACAGCATGGGCTCCAAGCCCTCCCTTGACTCAGACAGATAATTATTTGCCATCCATAAATTTGTCCCTTCTCTTGCAGCCTACAGCAATGAATGATAACTCAGCACTAAAGGGCACAACGTGATTCAGGCATCTCCTCAGCAGCAACGCAGCCTACTGCAAACTGTTCCTGACTGTTGCCCCTGCCTCTCATTTAATATTGAAAATCCTCTTCAAATCCTCACAGAAGCTGAAAAGGCTACGTCAAACTGACATGAATATGATGGTGAAAAGATCTGCTAATCAGACACACTGGAGTTTCTTACAGCTGATGTTCAATGAACCAAGGAAGATCTAGGTTTCAGGCAAGCTTTCTAGGAGTAAAACAGGAAAGTCCTAGAGCAGATTGTCATGAAGAACCAGAGAGTTTTCCATCACTGTACGTTTTTGAAGAGGAGTGTAGACAAACAGCTATCAGACTAAATTTAGTAAGGTAATTTTATCTATCTCTTGAGTTTTATACTGCTCATTTACACACTAACTACTTTTAATTTTCTGTATTGGGTTGCTACTTTCTTTGATTTTGTCAGATGGAGGAGCAATCTAATGGTTATTTTAAAAGGAAAAGATGATCACCTCTCTGTGTTTCAGAACTCCCAGCTTTTATGGGATGACCGCTCGCTTTTCAGAACTCCCAGCTTTTATGGGATGAGCACTAGCTGCTCTTTTCTCTCTGCAAAGAAGATCCTGGCAATATTACTTTCTGAGGGTATGGGAAGCTGGAAAAGAAAAGCTTGAACCTTTGTAAGGGTGGTGAACAGCTTCCCTGTCAGCATCATGAATCTTTGTCATCCCTGTGGAAAGCTGGGCTGTCACCCACTAAGAACAGTTTTTTGACCACGTGAAAACTGCCTGTTAACCTCTTCCAGCATGACAGTTTACACTGGGGAGCCCGACCTCTTCTGCACACAGAACCTCTATTATAGACAGGGATGGGGGCAGAAGAGGACATCCTACAGCTTTGAAGGAGGAAGAGAGCAAATTAAAATGTGGATCCTTCATTGTGCAATTAGAGTGAGTCTGTGAGGGAGTTCAGAGGAGTCTATCACAATTGTCCACTCACAAAAATAAATGTTGCCCTGCTACTGGGAACTCTGGAAGCCTCCAACATGAGAACTGCTCAAACCTTCCAGAAATAGTTCTCAGTAACAATCATGGCACTTTGCAGCTGGCAGCCAAAGCAGTGTACCCAGAGCAGTGACTGCTACCTGGTGTTTGGGAGATCAGCTCATGGCATCTTGATTGGCAGGGGCACATCAGTGCAACTAAGGAACACAGAAAGCCCTGTGAAAGGATCTCTTTCATTTGAGCTGGTAAAAAGTCAGTGAAGTCTCACATCAGCAGAGCAACTCGTGACACCAACAGTTAATTATCTGGAAAGAAAACAATCCATATCAATTGCTGTCAAAGGCAGTCTTTTCCTTTGCAGAGCCTTCTCCTGCCCAACACACACAGACAAAATCCACTGTCCTTTCAAGCCTTGCTGAGCAAGAATGCACACAGCTCTTTCTGAATAGCATCCATGGCAAAGCTATGTGTGAGCTACTTAGTGCTAATGGAATATCCCTGCACACAATATGTCCTGAGGCCAAAACACACACAAAGTCTGTTAGGTCTTCCACAAGACCTGCTTATTCCCTCTTGCCAGCACTTGGGGTGCACCAAATCTTCTAACAAAGTGACTGAGGCACCACTCCCTTGGAGTCTGTTCCACTGCTGATCCCACAGCTGCTGCCAAGTTTACAAAAAACCAAACACACCAAGGTATTTGCATCACCAGTACAAGGGCAGATAGAGTCCTGGGGAGATGGAGCATGACTCTCTGAGCCCAGAGCATTCTCTTTCTTCCCTCTGCATTTCTAGTACCCTTCACTTCTCCTTAAACTTCTTTCATTGCTTCTTTTTATGGTAGGGAAGAACCTGTGCTGCAGGTGTAGCCCAGTGAGCTGCACCCCTGCCTACAGGTACCCTGGGGCACTCTGCAGAACCATCACCCTCTTCTTGCAGAGGCTCATTTACTCTCAGTACCATTACAGGCTTCCCACCCTGGCGAAGCCTCCTCACTTGCACATCTTCTTTCTCTGTCTGGTTTTATCTAGCAGTCTATTGCTCTCAACTCCCTTATCACTCATAGAGTTGACCACTTCTGGGGCATCCCTTCTTCCCTGAGAAGTCACAGACAAATCCAGGTGATAAAATAAATATCAAGCTCTGCTCTCTCTTCCTTCCATCACCCATTTCAGTTTCTTGTGCAGTAGATTGGGGGTGGGTAATTTTTTTTCAGGTTTATTGCATTACTACCCAGGAAGTACCTCTCATAAGTTTAAATGATTTGCTACCTAAAAGGAATCTTTTAAGATGCTGACACATACGTGCTTAAATGTGTTCCAAGGGTTCTGAAATCCACTGTACAGAGTTCACTGCAGTCACAGGCACATTCACCTGTGCATTAACAACTCAATGTATAATTAACAACAGCCTTGTCATAACAGGCAGTGACACTTAAAGAAACTAGAAGTAAGCTATGGTTGGAAAATTCCTTTTTTTTCACCGAAGTAGTAGCAGGAAGAATCTTAAGTCATCCCACATAAAAAAGCATCAAACATTTTTCCCATCATTAATGCAATCCTTGAACTATGTGAGAAAAACCAAGATACTACTGGGGTAATTTTGAGTTGTATAGGGACAAGCTGTGGGAGGCAGGGAAAGAAATGTCTTATCTGGAAGCTTGAATTTTGGCTTGACCACTGGTTCCCAAACTGAGGCATGTCAAACTGTTGTTTCATTACTTCGCTTAAAATCCATTTTCAGGGTTCACACAGGAGTCAGTTATGCTTGGAAAGCATTGAGCAAAGCTGGTGGTTTTGGTGATCTCTGCTGCAAGGTTAAGAAGAAGGGCATGGGAACATCTTTGGAAAAGCATCTGCCTGTTCAAAGTATGAAGAGCTCAATCCATTGGTTTTTCCAAAGTACTTTTTGCCATAGGAAAAGTTTTTTCTTTCTTTTTTTTTTTCCTTCTTTTTATGCAGAGGAATAAATCTGGGAAAGTATAAACATATCTCCAGTCCTCTGTTATGAGATGAAGATGGGATAGTTGCATTTCCCTGTTCACAGGCAGGCATCCTTCACAGAGGTTGGAACATAAGCTACCTGAGTTAAGGCTGTTTGGCAAGTGGGTAGAATTTAATTAATCTCTCAAAAAAGCAGAGATGTTGCTCCATCAAAAATTGCCTTAGAGAATTTTCCCAGTTACGGCTTCTGCACAGGATTTCTATAGAGAGATTTTACTATAGCAACATCTTCATCCAGACCACACACAGAGAACATGCAGGTATTTCCTCTTATTAGGTAAGCAACACTTTAAAATAGGTTCATCTTACAACTCACTCTTTACATCACTAAAACCAGGAACAGTGATTTCCTTTTTCATGATTTATTTCACTATACACATCATTAAAATTATGATAATTTCAGCTTCAAAGGTGGGTGTTTGATCACTTTCTGGTAGTGAGATAAACAGAAAAAATCTCACCAAAAATCAGCTTTCATCTTGCCAATTAAAATTACTAAAAATGATTCTGCAGAATCCAAATGCAGAACTTAAGTAACCTAATGGTATTTCTTCAACATTTTATTATACAGGTCTCCAATTTTTACAGGTAAATGGGTGCCTGCCTCTGTAAAACTGTCACATCTTCTTAAAGCAAACAGTAGGTAATATTCACTATTCACCTGCTAATGTCTGGACAGACCTTAAGAAAATAAGGAGAAAATTTCAACTCCATTCTTGTAGTTACTCTGGGCAGCAGAGCAAGAGAAGCCTCACATTAAGTTTATTATGTAATCCACTTTTCTTAGCCCAATAAAGTGGTAAGACAAGTGATTCAGAAAGACAGAACAGCCTAAAATGAAATCTAAAGAATTACATACCTAGTAGCACAGAAAACCACTGTACCTTGCTTAGTGCTTCAAGTCTGAAGTTCCTGATACAAACCTGTGGAAAATGAGAACGAGCAGCCACAAAAGCTTCCTTGAATTCAGTCTCACATGATGTTCTCAGCCCTCTTTGGAAGCTTCTCAGAGTTACTACAGCTCTCAAAACATTTCAGAAACCAAATAAAAGCTTGTGACACACAGGGTTCAGAAAAAAGAAATATTCACTGTGTGGTGTATAACTGTAGCATGTTTTTCTACGTCAGTCAGCTTGTTACACAGAACTGCAGACTGGCCTTTCTCACCCAGATCCAGCATTTCCAGTTTATAGGATTTAGGTCTAGGCTTTTGTGAACTGGAATCTATAACCACTGCATCAGATGGATAAGCACACCTCACAGTACTGGGAGAACCCTAAAATAACAGTTCTGTAAAATTAGGTATTTTGTTAGCTGTACATAAACTCCCAATTCTACAAATTCAAGTGTTTTCTGGAATGCTGCAGTCACCTGATGCCAGCTGAACGATAAGCACGACCTTGTGAAGGTATATTTTGGAACGTTCCAAGCCCATGGTCCTGAAGGAGACATATCTAGAACGTAAGGAAAGTTCAGGTGGTTTGGTTTTTATAACAAAACAAGCCTCAGCATGGTAGAACCTCTAGAGATATTTGACAAATTGTTCTATATTGTATTATTAAGAGCTGGTGAGAAAATCAACACATCAATAAGCCAAAAATGCTGGTACCAGGCAATATCACCCCCTTGTTCACAGCAGATGGGTCCTTGTTATTTTGTAAAAGTCTTGCACTCTGGCAAATACACTGATGAAAATAAAAACGCTGTAACTGGTACAGGGCTGGGGCAATGACATTGTTAACAGCATATCTGTTTCAAGGTCTGCCTTTCACATAGGTTAGTCCACAGATAAAAAAGCCATTTTCTTATCCTTTTCCCAAATGAATTTCTGCTCTTTAAAGTGATTCTCTCCAAGAACTACACAAAACGTTCCAGATTCATGATCCTCCCATCACCTTCAGAGTTTCCCCGCACAAGCCACCCCCAAAATTTTAAGAAAAATTTCAGAACCATTGAATGAAAGTAAATACTGAAAGTAAACAGGAGTCCCTTTACTGAACTGAGAAAGCACTCCTGGATAACAGCACACTGTTTGTAGGACGCACATGCATATGTCTTCTTTGCAAATTTTGAGAATTTTCTCACTAAGCCATTTAGCAGAATGAGCATGTTCCCTTGAAAGGCTTTGGAAAACAAATGGCAGCAAAACTTTTTTTTTTTTTTTTAATGAGATATGATGCTCCTGAAGAATGCAAGCCATAAACACACTGCTCCAACACTTTCAAGTGTGGCTCTATTCCAACAGAAATTCAACAACAGCAGGCTTTCTTGACTTCAGAGCTAACCCTGGTATGAGACACTCATTTTAGATGGCAGCAGTGCTACCAGCTATTGCAGGGCTGCTCTGCCATAGTGCATTAACCTGGAAAAGATCCAAGGGATCCAAAGCTGGAATTCTTTGTCCATCTACAGCTCCAACAGACTTGAAATGAACTTGAAATAAGCTGCAGAGTCAAGAATTCATTCAAGATAACAGGAGCTCTAAACTCCAGCTCCAACTATTCAGTTTACTTGTTCACAGACTGGAGAGGAGACTTCTCTTTTCCTGAACTGATGCCTTCCGGACACATCCAAGTGGAGAAATTCCTGAAGCACTCAAAATTACAGAACTTGGCTGTCTTCAGTGAAGCTGTGTATATATACTTCATTTGGCTAGATGCTGATGATGTTAAAGTTAGAGCAAAACAAGTTTCTCATTTGTGTTAGTTCTGCAGTAATGATAGTGATAAGAATGTGCTAGCAATTTTACTGTTTTAGTAGCAAAAGTGTAAAAAGTGGTAGTATTTTGGGTTTTTTAACCTGAAACTTGTTAAAGAAATACACCTAGGACTATCATACAAACAACAATTTGTGTGCCCTTTATACGCTTTGGAATGTAATTCTGGAGAGGAATTAATAGACACTGTGGGTTCAAAACATCCAGACATCAAAAAGAGCATAATGTAATGATTATTTGCAGTCTCTATTCTCTCCAATCCAGCATTAACCACTTTTCATATATGAATTACAAGAGGCACTTTCTATGTTGCACTCTGTCTCAACTGAAAATATTTACAAATGTATTTACCTAAAACATTTGGTCAAGACTGGCTATTGCTTGTGCAACTATTTACCCAAATCCCTGGCCCCTGTACCAAAAAGTGGCAAGAAAAGCACTGAGCAGCCAACTGAAGAGTTATCAAAAAGCCTGAATTCAAGAACCAGAAACTCTTAAGAAACAATCATGGTAAGAGGAGTGTTGTCTGTAAGATCTTTATTTCTTCCATAAAAGAGGAAGGACTACATCATCTAAGCAGAGAGCTTCCAATTTCTATTAAGCAAGATTGTTCAAGCTGTACCCACATTTTTGGGGAGGAGGGCAAGGAGGGGAAAGGGAAGCAAACAGCCTTGCCCCAAACAGCAACCATAAAGACAAGCTGTTGAAAACTGGTCACATTTTGCACTCCTTCAGAAACCAAAAGGGGGAAAACAAAGCAAACTCCCAACTTATGTGCTAGGGTGGCTGTATAAAAATGTCAATTATTTAAACACAGTACTTTTCCAGAGGAACTTGCTTGCAGAAACAAAAGCAGTACCTGTGCTGTGAGTAACTTTCCAATGTCACTTTAGGAGATATACAATCCTATCTGGATATGCAAAAGCCAGTAATGCCAGAGGATAGAAAAAGCAAGTAGGCAGCCCACCATCCTGTGGCATTAAAATGCGATTAAATAAAATTCACAAACGGTTTAGTGAAGTTTCTGATAGACTAATTACATAGCAGTGCTCTAAAAAGAGAAGCAGACCCATTATCAAAACATTCCCTTTTAAAAAACTTATAGCTTGGCAGAGTACTTAATGTATTTATTGTGTGGAGATAATGGCTTCTCACTGCAGATTTAGAAGAACATGAATGAAAAGAGGGATTCCCACAGCGGTATGCGCTAGCAAGTACTAGTACAAAAATCCATTCTTTGCTTTAAGTCTCCATGTTTTGGAAAAAAGACAAACTAACTGTTGACCCAGTTTATAAGCTCATCTTAAAATCGGCCTTCAAAACTAAAAAAATTCTGTTTAGCATTAGTGTTCACCTACAGACACCAATGATTCACTTGAAGCAAAACTTAATTATTTTCTGACAGATTGGTTAAAATTGGCCAGGGAAATCAGAGCTGAAAGCTCAAATACTTTTCAGAAGCCATACACAGCAGGATGCACTGCTTCCCACTATTACCTACCTGTACAGTTCACCCAAGCTAAACACAGATGTTTCTCATTGTGGCCACTGCATTATCAGTACTTTTTATATAGAGACAGTACAGTGCTAATCAATACAAATACTTGGTTCATTTTTTAAATTCAGGAAGTTTCCTTCTCCATGGCAGGTGCTCTATTTCAGACAGCCACACTGATGAAAACATCCCTACATGGCAGATGTCTAAAAAAACCATTAAAAAAATCAAGCCCAGTGGCTCTCAAATCTGTCACAAACGCATTCAGGATATTTCTAACTAAATACAGTGCATAATTAACAGTCATCTTAGAAAGACTTAACCTTTATTTGCCCATTTATTTCAGTCCACGCTTACCCCCACTTTTCCCAGTACACTGGCTAGATCACAAAACACTTCCCCACAGCCAAGAAAAATCTTTTTGGGTTGGTCATTCACTTTGGAGTTGTATTGTACAATACAGTTGTAAGCAAATTCTGAATTCAAAGCAGGGGGGTTTGATAAATGAAAACCACACTAATATTGTATACAGAAACTGGCACTCAGCAGTATTGCCTTTTCAAACATTCTCAATTGCAAACTCATCTATTTTCACAATCAAAACATTTTTGTCTGAAAAGTTTATTTTAGTTTTCTGAACACTCTAAAGCAACTGTGCTTTTGATGTTACACAAGTGTTCAGATAGGATTAACAAAAATTAAAATGTTCTAAATTACAAATTTAATTCCTGTAAGAGCTTGAGAAATAGAACAGAAAAGCATGACATACACACATGAAGAAACCCCAACTTTTCATGCAATGGCAGGCAAGATGTAAAAAGCCACCCAAATTCACACATTTTTACACCGAATCATCAGAAAAAGTACTCTGTAGTAAATCTGTACATCCAAATACATTTGGGATCTACACCTAAGTTACATTATTTAATGTTATATACACTTATTACCCCTTGTATGATGTCTAAAGGAAAATCTTCATTCAACCCAAACCCAAAAAAAAAAATGCAAGACTAACTTGGAAAAAAGGAGAATCACTTTAGACATTCAGTTAAAATGTTGGTTTTGTTTTAATCTAGACCTCAGAGTGTTTATTAAAAAACAAACAATCCTCTTCATTTAACATTTTGCTTTCTAACTGTACAGTAAATTGCATTGCAGAGAACACACCCCGACTTCAGACTGTATTTTCTTTGGATGGATTTAAGATGTAGCTGGATATTACTTTAAAGATAAATAAAGGGAAGTTGGTCCAACTAGAACAATAGCTGATATATTACATGCATATGGGGATTTTATATATTTTTAAATTATTTTTTAAACAAATGAGTGTAGGGTAGTTGATATTGCAAATAAACCAGAAAGCACCTGGAGTTGAAAATACAAAACATACCTCCTATCCTGGCAATGGCAGTAAAAATTAGAAGAGTAATCTTTCTGGAACAGCATTTTTACATAATTTAGAAATGTTGAGTACCAGGAAGACTACTAATCAAGTAGTTTTAGCAGCCAAGTTTCCCTCTTTTTATTGAATGGAACAAATGCTTTAAACAAACTGTTTGTCCTCTTCACTGAAGAGAGCTAGTCTATTCATCTTTAATGAGCTAGGTTTTTTGTTTTTTGATGTTGGTTTTTTGGGGGGGAAAGATTAGCCACATACTGTAGTAATGCCTACTGCATATAATCCAAGCATTTGCTGTGAACAGTTGGAGAAAGCAGTCAGTAAGAACATAGGATCAATGAAATAGATGTTACTTTAAGCCATCCACAAAATGGAGACCCATATAGTGCCCAGTGTTAAAACCCAAATCTCTTCTCGCGCTTTTTGCTGTGCAAGTTCATCCCCAGGAAAACAGGAGCTGATCCATAGTTCAATTTTCTTATTTCCTTAGTCAATTTTCACATTAGTGTAGATTTTACGAACAAAGGCACTTGTTCCCATGTAACCAATAGCTCCTGCAAAATAAACCAAAAACATTGAATATGTTAGAGGGCTGATGATCAAAACAAGCCAGTGATATAAACCACACACGGCTAACACAAAGCACCTACTCTGCACACAGCAACTTCTCTACCTGCAATATTTGTTCTCAAGCTCTAATTATCCGTGCTCCCCCTGAATGGTTGGCAGGAACTTCCCCTGTCTAGCAATCTAAATCCACTAAGCCATCTTACCAAGAGGCCATGCTCACTTGGCCTTGATAAATATAGCAGCCCCCCTACTGCTGCCAATAACCAAGTCCATTTTTTCTGAGCAGAGGGTAAAAAACATACAATCACCCACTCTGCAGGGAAGGTGGATGGGAGGGTGGGTTGTTATTATAAGTTAGATGCCTTGTGGATGAGTGTTTTATTGGCAGATGGCTTCTTACCTCCCACAAGGCACAAATAATAATAGATCCCCATCCCAGGAGTCTTACACTCCAAGGAGGTCTGTACAAAGACATTAACAAGTAGCAGTTAGTAGTTAAAGAAATTGCAACCTGTGGTTTTCAAATTAGTAAGAGTCATGAGCAAAGTATGCCTTGTCACAGCAGTAAGGAGAGAACAGGTCACCGAGTTTTTGATAGGGGCAACAGTTTATGCTAAACCCAAAATACTGCAGTACTAAGGACGTCCAGAAAAATTAAAAGAAATGCATTGGACTAAGGCCTCTTCTCAGAAAGAGATTCAGCAACCTACCTGATCAAACCCAGAACCTCAGGTTTGCCAGGTTCAGTAAATACTGTGGTCTTACAGTAACAGCAGGGAATGTCTTCATCTCTTCCAATCAAAATGAGAGTAAGTCAATTTGGCTAATCATCATGTTTGAAGTGAAGTTGAAAATCAGGCAAGAATTAGAGACAACTGCTGTCTGACTGCCAACACAGTCATACAACAGGAGATGGATAGAATAGTCAGGGTCTGTAAATCATTACAGAGAATTCCTAACATTAAATGCTTGGATGCTTGGTAAAGAAGACTCTTAAAAGAAAAGATATTTTTCCTTCCTTGAAGCAATGAAGAAAAGTCCTGAACAAAGCATTGCAGTGAACTAGGATGCGCCAGAACTGCAGAAGACATGTTAAATATAAGTCTAACCCATGCTAAAATTTTTATGCCAAACTTTCCAGTAAAAATAAAAAGTGGTTGTTTTGCCTTTATATATTAAGGCTGTACAGACCTGAGCTGGCATTGCTGACTATGGAATTATTCACATCCTGAAAAGTTCTTTAAATCCTGGAGACTGATGGGATAATTTATGAAGTCAGTCATTAAAATGTCACAAAGTTTTGATTTTCAGACCCTCAAAAGTCCAACATTCATAACTAATCAAGAAATCTGCATAAGGCAAACCTGATAAATCATTCCAATGTTTTTGGAGCAGTAAAGAACTTGTGGATTCAACTTCTGTACAGCACAGCATTCCAAGTTGTATAAATATCATAGCAACCCTTCCACTGGCCAGCAAAGCAGGGATTTGCATTACTAACTTGGGCAGAGTTCTATCAAAACAAGAACAGCACACCCAAGATCAGGCTGCTGCTTGCAAGCAAGCTGAGGGTGCAGCAGAAGGAAGGCCTGGCTGTTCAAGGAGAGACCAGTGCAGCACTTGGACAGACCCAAGCGCAGGCTGTGAAGAGGTGATGTGAGCTTGGAATCATACAGAAACACATGCAGATCTTTCTGCAGCTTGTCATGAAAGTAATCTTCTGTCTTATGAAGTAAATGAACAAAATAATGGCACTGGACTCCTGCTTTAAGACTCACCAAGCTTTTCCTGTTAAAGCAAACACTGCCAACAGATCCAATGCCTATTGCCGTTGCTAGACTGAGATACATCCCAGAACTTGTTCTTGGAGAGTTTCTCTAGTGATGTGATGCCAGGTATCACAGAGATTTGAGAGAACAAAGCATTAACTGTGTTTCACTTGGGATCTAGAGAATGCATGAGGTGGAAGTGAGGGGGAGGAGTAGAGAGTAGCAGTCACATGAGACCACAAGCTCTCATCCCCATAAACAAATCATAACCTATTCTGAATCAGAGAGGAGCCTTATCCATGAAGGCCACTAATGGCCAAGGCAGGGGTTAAGCCTCAAGGCTACTTCACAGGCATTGAATAAAACATGGGGCAGGGAGGCAGAAACCCTGGGCACTGAGGACTAAAGAATGCCCTCTTGATTCAAATGCAGGGCAGCTGGCTCATTTGAATTAAAAAAAAAACACAGTAAAGGGAAATATTTTATTTATTTATTAAACACCTTACCAGATTATACTTATAACCTGGTTAGGCTTACATAGGTTTAGCAGAAATAGAACTCAAGCATATTTCATCAGAACAACAAGCTTTTAAATTAAGAGAAAAATCCAAATAGCAAGGAAGAACAACCACAAAGCAAGAGATTAATTCCCATCTATTATTTCAAACCAATTACCAATTACTACAGTTGTGACTTTGTAAGCACCAAATTTTTTAAAAGCTCTCTAAGCACACTTACAGTACTTACCTAAATGCTGAAGTGTGGTATTGCAAAAGGCCCTTCTATGTTAGGTAGCTCCTAAGCCTTCCACTAAGTTGGGAAATGAGTCTTAACCTTTTCTGTCACTAAGAGGCAAACATGAGGAACTCAAAAGGTTTGGAAATTCTCATGGGCTCCCCACTGACTGGTCCCAGAATTGAGATGCTCTGCAGAGAGCAGCAAACTTTGTGGATCAAAGCATCCCGCTACATGTGGGATTGAGTTCACTAGGCATTGTCAAGGGCATTAAACCCAGAGCTGGATGATCCATGCCTACAGAGAGTTTCCCTGTGGCTGCTTTGGGCCCTAACTAGTTCATCTCACATCCAACTGTGATACCCAACACACCCACCCGTGTGAGCCTCCAAAGAACAGCTCCACACATTTTTCACAGACCTACAGTTGGTAGCACATACACTGCACAATTCTTTAACACAAATGTCTTTGTTAGATCTCAATGGCTGCAAGTTCCCTACACAAATGCTTTTTGACAGGGGATTTTATTTTCCACTCCACATGCTGAAAATGGCACTTCTCAGTACGAAGGAATCTCACAGCTTCTCTTCCAACACATTTAAAAAGACAAAAAGAAATCTCAATAGAGCTGTGGAAATAAAGTTTCGTGTGCTAAAGTATTTTCTGGTTTTGAAAAATTTGGATTTTACTGTAATATTCTATCAAACAGTGTCCTAATGAGAAGAAAGCATTTGACAACCTTCCTTTTTCATGTTTTAAAACACATTTTAATTACAGAAGCTGGTGGACAAGTTTGGCTTCTGCATCATAGACATTTTGATCAATACTGGCCTGAGCACTTTAGAAAGAAAACATTAGAGCTGAAAAGTATAAGCCTATTAAAGAAAAAAAATGGCTGCAGGACTACCAAAACAGCAGGGAAGTCTTGCAATGTGCCAAGAACCTGATGAAGCAAAATTACATGAGAGAAAAGGGGAACAGGTACTCAGCTGTTAAGTGATTAATTCCCTCCCATTTTTATAAAGCACTGTGATATTACCTACCCTCCTGACGTATCAAGAAATGTATACTTCACAGAAGTAAGTTCCTGTAAGACATCTCATGTCTCAAATATAACTAAGAAATCTTCCCACTAACTATAGGACTATTCATTCACTGCTAAGAAGTATTAAATTAAGTTCACCCACAAAAAACCCAGCATTACAGAAAAGTGCAAAAGAATCAAGAAGCACTTTCTGAAGGTCATAAAAGAAAAGATAAAAATGAAGTTAACATGTGAATAAGTGTTTGGCTTTATCGGATGACTTCCCTGCCATGAACTAGGTTTTTCTCTAAATGTCTGTCAACATAGTATCTTAAAAAGCAACGACATTCAGCTGCACACAGAAGCACCCTGCACTTTCCGCACCTGTGAATAATGCAATGCTTATTTTTCCAATGTTATCCTCAAGCTCTCAGTCCTCTCTTCTGCTCAACCTCATATACACATGCTACAAGACACACATGGTACTGTCATGAGTATTGTGCTATCATTGATACCTCAATGGGTGCCTCAAGCTCCTTGTCTTGGGTGACGGTAAAAATTCCAAAGCAAAATGCTAGCATGGCCTCAACTTTATTTGGAATTTATTTTGCAGGATTTCTTGCCAAATACTGAGTCTTTCAAGCTTGCACAGAGGGTGAAATTCTCTGCACAGTACATAAATTATTCTCCTATCAGAAGATACAATCCACAGGAATCTCTTACGTAAGGCAGGAACCAAGTATAAGCAGAAAACTCTTTGGAACAGATCTTGCAGACATACACATTCCACCACCAAAACCACGAACTAAAGTCAGAAATACCAGTCTGAAAAAACGTGTTAGAAAACTCTCAAAATATCTGGAACTTACCACACATTATTCCCAAGGCTGTGCTAAATACTGCCATATAACCAAAGTAAAATGATGTTTGAAACAAGCCATACATCCTGAAAAAGAAAGACAGAAATTTATGCTAGGTGTTTCCCCCATTTTTTATCAATAAAACTTATTTGGCAATATAGTAATCTGATATCCAAGCAAGAAAACTACCACTTACTTTGTCTTGAAAAAGTAGTAGTAAAAGGAGTACATGTAAACATAAATCGCAGTTGATGCCGCAGAAAGAAAGCTTGTCCATTGCCTAAAAGTAAACACGCATGTCCATCATACAACTAGCCAAAAGGCTTCCCAAGAAGATGCACAATGCACTTGAAAAGACTCATCTAGCCTGAAGAAACACTACTTTTCTACAAAAGTCTCACAATCTGGTTAACTATGAAAATAATGCAACACTTACCACCTGTAATCCTCTGCGTTTAGCAGGAAATACGTACAAACGATGGTGACACAAACTGTCACAATGCAGAGGATAACCAGAACCAGCATCATAAAACCATACACATAGTAGATCTTGTAAGCCCAGAATGAAGTAAAAATGAAATACCTGAAGAGAGTAAACAAAATATGCAGGTGATATTGTGATTGACCTTAAATTGTAATTTTTAATCAAACTGGGAAATGCCTGATGTACTCACATTTCAATAAAAATTGATCCAAAAGGGAGGATTCCACCTAGGCAAACAATAACAGCTGGTTCCATAAACCTGAAAGATAGTAAGATTAGTTTAGGGACAATTGAAAATTTTCATTTATAAACATATTAAGACCAGATAATTAATATAGCACAGAACATTATTTAAAAGGCATGCTAGCAACAACATTTCTGTCTCATACCAGCAGATTAGAAATATTCCCTCAAAAACGCCATGTGTATGGATAAAACAAGAAGTTACTCTTGGGGAAAGTTGAAACAAAACATGAGGCTCGTGCCTATCACCTACAGGGATAAGGTTAGCCATCTAAGCACCCTTAAGGCCACAGAAAGAATCTTTCTTGACAAAAAGGGCCTAAGCAATCAAGCCCCCTGACATCCACCAGCCTTGAATGAAGGCAGTGAAAACACACTGCTGTTGACGGCTACAAATACAGCAAGAAGTGCAAGGAAAATTTCACAGGATAATGGTTATATAAATAGAAACCAGTGTTCATTTTTAATGCTATACTGAGTCATGAACATATAGCTAAAAATGAATACTCAGCTACCTGTAGAAGACACTGTCACTAAAAGGTGACCTCTCTGTAGTACTTGCAATGATGCTGAATCCAGCTAGTAACCAGTTATTTAATTTGCAGCTTCTTTTATTATTTATAGGGAGACTTGTCTAAGTTGGTGTGTTACTTCATCATTGTCAAGAGAAGTATCTTTAACTGTCATGCTGATCCAGAAAAATCCATCAGATTCCCAGGACACAGGTCACAATATAAATTAAATTCTAACGTCTGAGCTGCACAACCCACCACTAACAGGAGACTAAGTGTGCTGCATTTCTTGGACATTACAGGCTTATATGTTTCAGTGCCCCTTCCACTTTGTCTGTTCCATTCCACTGAACAGGGAAAGCAAGAAAAATCTATTAATAAAAATCCTCTGAGGATATTTTAATTTCCGTAGCTTGCTGCTTCCACCTCAGAATTAAATTAATAGGAAAAAGTGATTGCATTCATAATTTTCCAAAAACCTAAGTCTACTTTTTGAGACTAGGCACCACTTTACATTCACTTCAAAAACTATAACGGCTTCTTCACAATTCAAACTATAGACCTGCAATATTTTAGGCTCTGTGCCATCAACTAAAGTACAGAATTGGGAACAGCATTGCAAGCTTCTTCCCACCATAACCCTGCAAATATGTCTCAGCTTGTGTAAGGAGACCATTAATCAGAACAGTTCTGCCTCCAAGGCACACTCAATCCTAAACCTGTAAGAGGCATTAACTGAAGAGGAGAGGTTTTAGTGTCAATATACCTATACAAGAACTGAGTTGGCACTACCTCCTTTACACAGGGACTAAAGAGCATTTCAGGCAAAATGTGGATCAGTGATCCAGGAGTGCAAAATCTGCTACAACTATTAACTATGGTGTTTTAATTCAAAAGAAAAATCAGATTAAGAAAATGTCAGTTGAGTGGTTCTTCTAGGTACAACTCAATTTAAATCAAAAGGAGTTATTCTATTAAAAGTGAACACCAGAAAAGCCATTCTAAATGTACTGAAGTGAATATTTCTAGTTAACATTTATGCTCATCTTTACCATTTCTTCTCTGGTATAGGACGAGGCACTGCGTTGACACGACATGGAAAATTAGGCTGTCCTGACAGATTTCGGCCAAGAATAGTCCCAACGAGGTTCAGTGGAAGGATGACAAAGAAACAAATACAGCACACTGCCACCTGCAATCAAAAAATTACAGTTATAATTAAAAAACCAGGTCTAAGACAACATCAGAAGATCAACTAGTATTAGTCCTTAGTAGTTATTGCTGTAGAATCATACTCCTACTTATGAAGCATTAGTCAACATATATTTTATCAAATGGAAGCATTTTTCCTGAGAAACTTTCTAATAAACATTATTAAGTATATTTTCATGCATCAATTGAGAGAACAGAACCATTACAGATTGCTTTACTATTTCCATCTAATCATTATACTCAATACATTGTACAGGAAATAAAAGGAAATCTTCATGGTACTTCATAACAGAAAGTGTTGTCAGTGTCTTTTATAGTTTTGCAGAGACTGCTATCTCTGGGAATTAACATCTAGCAGTTAGGTAGTTGCATACAAAATTACAACTGTTGCGTGCAAAATTTTTAATCAAAAACAAAAAACCAAAACAAACCCAAACAAACAAGCCAACCAACCAACCCAGTAAGAATCACAAAACCATGTAAGAATGCTACCAATTTTGATTCGATTTTGGGTTCCATCTTTTCCACTATGCACCAACCAGGCAACTAAAACATAGACTGATAACCAGTGACCACTGGTATGCAAAGATAAACAATTTAGAAGCTCAAGGACCCTACTTAGATATAGAAATCAAGTTTATGCACAATACAGAAAAGGTCAAGCCAATGCTCCAGCTCTTTCCAATGCATTAGCCTCTCTAAAAATTTACCATTAATCTTTTTTTGCCACTATACTTATGCAGCTCCATTTTTTCCATTCCCCAAAGGCAACATAATTTATCTTCCAAAACAGGAAAATTTCAAGTGTTAAGCAAGACATTCCCTAGTTGTAACTCTTTAGCACAAATTAATTAGCATTAGACAGTTTAGTAACTTTTTGATATTGATAACTTAAGACAGAACAGTTGCCCATAATGGAATCACCACAGTTCTGAACACTGACCCTGTGACCTTTTCTATGCAAACATATGAAAATACTGGCTTTTAATGGCTTTGTTGCCTGAGGCTCTGTGCACACCCTGGTGCCTCCTAAGCAAAGGAGCTACATTTGTCTTCACTCCAGCAGAATGCAAAGTCCATGGCAGCAGATTAATGCAAAACAACAGAGAGGAACAGATCTAAGAGCACACACTGACTTGCTCAAGAAGCAGTTACTCTAAGGATAAATAAAAGCTACTCATGTATGTTGTATCTAAGAAATCTACAGCAAGAGCTGAAAAGAAAGAATGACATTAGTTCAATACAAACTTAGCATTAGGTGAATCACACAAATTTAAGGCAACATTTGACTAAAGTCAGTGGGTTATTCTATTACTGGCTAGCTTAGGTCAGATGTGAAGGGAAAACATTGCCTGGGGTTGGATGGAGCAAA
Source organism: Chaetops frenatus (assembly GCA_013400775.1). Taxonomy (NCBI): domain Eukaryota; kingdom Metazoa; phylum Chordata; class Aves; order Passeriformes; family Picathartidae; genus Chaetops; species Chaetops frenatus. Next base: position 445,499 of record VZTR01011387.1, read on the forward strand.
CCTTCATGCTTCACAGGAGGAGTACACCAAACTGGTGGGTCAACAAGCAGAAGCACTTTCCAGACTGCTCCATTTATCTTTGAGGAGAGGTTATTAAATAAATTACTTCATGAGCCACTAAAATGTGAAGCTTCACTGGTAAATAAGGAGATGCTAAGTTGTACTCACACTTGCAGTATAAATAATAATGATAAAGCAGTTTTTACACAATTAATTTAGTATCTCCCATTTATCTTCTTCCATTACTCAAAATACACAGGTAAGCAAGCATAATGTTTTAAGTAGGACACTGAGGTTGCCTAAGAATAAATTTCAGGACAAGCATACAACTCACTCAATGGATACAGGTTTTGCCCTCAAAAACTGCTCAGTCTAAATGAATGAGCAGATGAGAATTTTCAGAGAAAAATGCCAAAAAGTATCAGAAAGATCAAATAACATCATCCTGAGTGCTGCATTTATTAAAATCCTCACCAAAAAGTCCCAGCTTGTTTGAGGCGCAGTGGGTAGAAGAGACATTCAAGAATTAAGGCCTGGATAGGATATAAGGAATTTCTGGGCTGAACATATTGAAACCATTTCCATTTTCAAGAAGAGAGTTTGCTCTGCTTCCTGCAGCAAGGCCCTCTGGATGTGTCAGGTGGTCCACTGTGCTCTGTGGTGTTGTTCTGGCAGGTAGGTTTCACACCTGGCTGAGGCAGAAAGCTCAGACCCAGGCAGCCTGAAAGGGCATCTGTACTGCTCATGCAGCCACAACTGTCTTTTATAGTGCAGGTTTGAAGATGTCTGTAGCTTAATTTCTTGAGCTTGGAAATCTCCCCTGACTGAAGACAGTGGTAGAAAGAGAACCCACTGCTTTACTGCATAAAGAAACTGCCCAGGAACAGCCTTGGGCTCGAAACTCACCTGGAACAACACTTAGCATCTTGTATTTGTCCATCTTGCAGAATGTGTCTATTTTACAAAACCCACACAGGAAGAATATAACCTTGGACAAGGAACCAAGCAAGGAACATCCAGGCCTAATTACAGATTAGCTGGCAAACTCCTGGATGAAACAAGGCTGTCAGTAGCATTTCATTCTGGTGACACCCTCTGCAGAGCTGAATGGCTTCAAATCAGGCGGGCAACAAAAAGCCCCAACTTGATCCAGCAGGGCTTGGCTACCGCGCTATCCTGAAAACTGACTCAGCAGTAGCTTTGAAGTCTAAAATGCTCATCTGTGTAAAAAAAGCTAAGACAGACCAAGGTTCCTTGAATAATGACTTCAGTAAGTACAATCAAGCTATCCCCAGCACACCTATAATTGGCATCCATCAGAAAATCTGAGTGCTTTTGGTTTGATTATCAGATCAGTCAAAGCATGACTGATAATGGTGTAACATCTTACATTCTGTTATCCATTCAGCTGAAAAATGAACTGATTTCAAACAGAACAGCCAGCATCTTCAGTGATACCTAGCAGCTTTAAATAGTCAACATTTTGTTAAACAGTGATATGCCACCTGTATGCTGTGTTCTAAGGACACCTGAAGTGAAGCACATTATTTTCCTTTTCTCTTGGAGCTATTTCAGGAGTCTAAAACTTAGAGATAATTCTGGAGTGTAAAGGAGACACACTCGAGCAAACAAGGATGAACCATAGCACAGGCTCAGGAATGCCTCCTCCTACTCCTCCTGGCTCTCATAAGCTGTCCAAGATGAAGATGTGAATGTTCTTTCTACTAAGCTAAGACCACCTTTGTGACAGCAACCCGCAGGACTTAGTAAGGTGACCAACAAAGCCAGAACTGCTTGTACACACCATGTTGAACTCAGCAGCATATTCTTGCTTGCTTTCCACTCATTGTCTGATTCACAGGTAGTCTACCTGCTCAGATTGATGACTGGTGTAACAACTTTTTCACTCTTGGCAATCATAAGCCTTCTCTGGATGCGAGAGATGACTGGAGATAGCTGCTGTTTTTCAGGCATGTTCCTCTTAACCATCAAACTAAACAGGCAGTGCCCATAGCCTCAGATGGCAAGGACAGCAATGATGTAGGCTGGACAATATCCCAACCCACAGAGTCTAAATACTAACTGAAGCAAACACAGGGTACTGGGGTAACAAGTCTCTTAAAGATGAAGTTACAAGATTTCTGCCTTAAAAGGTTTCCAAGAGTAAGAATACAATGTGAAAAGCATTTCAGGCACTTAATTGCCTCCACCATGAGAAATGGAAAGGAGAAATGAAGACAAGATCAACAAACAAACATATCTGCTCTACTCTCCTGCAGAAGTCGCTGACAACATACTAAAATACGACCCAAATAACAGTAGTTGTGTGACAGGCAGAGAAAAGAAAGTTATGTCTTTATGAGTGTTTTAAGAGAGTTATTACTGTAAGATCAGCCATGAGAAATTCAGAGAACTGTTTTAACTACTACTTCATAAAACACAAATTATGCAAAGAGACAAATTCATTACATCTTCAAACCTGTTTTTTTCATTAAGCAAACAAGGAGAGGCTCTCTATAATCCATGTCACTCAAGACAAATTACATGAGTTTTTGTACCAAGCCAGTACATTAAAAAATACTTCTTTTATTCTGACTGTTGCAATTTTGTTGTACAAAATGTCTTATTTATACACTAGCAGCTGATTTAGTTTGCAGGTTTTAGTTGCCATAGAAGAGATTGCAAACCTCACCAAGTCTACATTCTTTCTAACTCCTTTTTGTTTTGTTTTGATGGGGAAAGAATATTATAATGCCCTTGACTGAATGTGCAGAATTCAGTTTTCCATATTTGAAAGGAAACATTGTCAAGGGGGATATAATTTATTTCCTAGTGCCATGTGCTTCATATTTTCTGACAACTGTAGATTAAACTTCATTCAAAGGTGATAATTAAAATTTTTATGAGCATATCTAATATTAAACAGCTACTGGCAGGCTATGGTGCCATGACTGCTTAATGCAGAGGGAAGAAACGCAATAAAAACTGTCAAAGCAGCAGCTTGATCTTCTCTGTCAGCTACCAAAATGCACTCTCAGTCATGAGACTCCCTCCCATATGGACGTTGCTAAAGTTGTATAACACAACAGTTCTCTGCACATCATCCAAACATTACGAGAAAAAGAAGAGAATAGAAGGTTTGTTAGTTGTATTACAACTAAATTGTTAATCTAGAGTCTTGCTTTGGGTAATAAATTGAACTGTTGAAAATGTAGCAGAAGAATTAAGCTGTGTTTATTTTTAGTATAACTGAGGGGTTTGACCAAGGTTGCACAGTCACTTTCAAGTGATTTCAAGAAGCACCCTGCTGAACATATGTAGCAGGATTTTTGTTTTTAGCCAGGTGTATTTCTTTATCTAGCTCAAGGCATGAAAATCTTTGGCACTACCAGGTCCTCTTTTCTCAGTGGCAGTCAATACTCGTATCAACTCAAAGCTGTCAGGGAAAGCTGCAGCTGGGATTAAGCTATCTAAGGAAACACTTTTTTCTTTTCAAAACAAGGTACAAAGATGCAAACACTAGGGTCTCAATCCCAAGAGAAACACAGTATGCTTAACCTTATGGAATTAAATCATTAAAAATGCACACTGGAAATGTTAGCCACAAAGGAACCTACTGTTAAACAAAACAAAAATGACAAATCTTGAAACAGTTAATAGAAGCTGCATAGATTCTGCAGTCAGAATATTACATTAGTCATAGTAGCCTTAATGGAAATCTTTAAATTATGCATCACTCACAGAACAATGTAAGGAGTCAAAACTTAGGAAATGCCAGAATTAAAATGGTCCCTTCAAATTCAATCATGCTGTACTCTGTAAAAATTTTGCATTAGTCAGTATTTCTGCACAGAACTAGTACCATACTCTTCAAACTATTATGGAGAAGTCACTTCACATACCATTACTTAAAATTATTCTTAAATCTGCCATGTTCCACTTCTTACATATAATTCAAACATAGAAAAATATAAAGATGATGGTTAAATACACCAGAAAGACTGATAAACATCAATAGAAAGTAAGCCAAGACGTGTAACAACTTTAGAACTCCATGTTCACCAGTAAGAGAACATAATAAACAAAATACACCAAAAAATCTAATCTGGACTCCAAAGGCATGAATAATTGAACAGTACCCATTCCATTTCTAGAAAGGTGAAGGGATGAGTGAAAAAAGCAGAGATTTTGTATCTCCTTCATACGCTCCGGGAGATAAAAGCTTTAATGCATTAAGTTTTAAAAAGGTCTCATATTTGAATAAAATCTGTCACATTCTTGTTATCATTCTGAAAGGAAGGGCAGCTGAAAGCTATCCGAAGGAAGAGATGAAGCCTTTGTTCATGCTCATGGCTTATTTCACTGCAGAAGGTTTGTCATTCCATAGGCAAGACAGCTTGCAAATATATCTAAAAGGGCCAAGGGCAGAGTCCCAAGAGTGAAGACTGATTTCAGAAACAAGCTTTGCATCTTCGCAGGCTCTGCCCCATCTTCAAGGAGATCCCAGACACCAGGAATAAGTTATACAAGGTGAATGAAGTTTTGAAGTTCAAAAAAGACTACAATGAGATGCATGAAGGCCCTGAAGAGCCCAATCAATTTGAGGACTTCAAGACAAAGTGTAAAAGAGCAGACACCAGGTAGGTGAAAGATGCAGCAACTGGGTGTTAGTTCGGATGTCCTCGATTTGATTCTATTAGCTGCCCTTACCTAAACTCCATAGGAAAATCCCTCTGGAGGGAAGAATTAATCACAGAGACTACTTCACTGGGAAGTGGCAAAGCACAGGATGACATATTTAAGAATAGTCTCTTAGAAACCTTTTAGCTAAGGGCCTTTTTTCAGCAACTCAGTTTCTGCTTTTTCCAGGTTTATGGAAGTCAAGATGAGGGGGCAATACTTGCCAGCAATTTAAATCAAGGAGGGTGGTTTCAAGACATGTCAGGGTAAAGGAAGTTGTTTCTGTGTTCTAGTACATTTAGATGGCACAGGTTTTATTTCCCCAAGAAAGCAGCAAATTTGCATTAGACAATTCTGGAAGCTTTTTTACATTGAAAAGAGAGGTGGAAATACACAAAGGGATCTCATCCGTAAAGCCAGAGGGCTTCCTGGGGACTTCAACCTGAAGCATAACGTGGTAATTGCAAACAATTTCCATTTCCTTCTACAAACCAGCTTGTTGATTTGAAGTCATTAGAGCGTTGCTCATTCTGATGAAGTTTTCGATTCATAACTTGCTTGCCTGCTAACTCCACTTCAGTTTTATTGCCACAGTCACAATGATTCAAATGCTTTCATAAAACCTTGCAAACATTAAAATCACTGTGTATAGAGTCCTAATATCCTGATGAAGTGAACCCTGAAGATTTATATATCCATTTGCTTTTCCATGCACGTGCCCATGATCTTAAAATACAGATTAGTTGAACAAACTCACAAGACAAACTTCAGCACAGGTGGAATTGCCTTCCCTCAGCATTCCTGGTCTCCAAATGAGAATACAAGTGAGAAATGTGATACCATAACTGCTTGCTTAGCTGTAAAACAGAGCCTCTTTGCACATACCAAAGATCAAAGCTGTAAACTTTTATGACAGTATTGTATATGGCTGCTAGCATAGGAAAGAAAAAACAATAAAGTATTGCTTTGGGACACTGACCAACTAATACAAACATATAAAAAAAAATTTAGTTTGATTTCTTGAAGAAGAAAACCAGAAAAAAATAAGTGAAGAGTTTATAAACATGTTTAGCTTTATATTACACTTAGTGGTTTTATAAAAATGAATTCAATGTAAAAAGCCAGTATTTAGGCATGCTTTGAAAATACTGTTAATTAGGAGATGACTAGAACCAGCAATCTACATAGAATGACTCCTCCATCAGTGAAAAATTATTCAAAGTCTTTGCCTGAAACTGAGAACTGTCTCTCTTCTTGTTTCCATTTATAATTTCTATCACATTCATTCATTAACAACATGTACTTTAGATGTATTTTCAGTCACATACTGAATTCAATTATAACTCAAATAATACTATATATAAAACAGAACCTTCTGATACTAAGCTTCATTTTGTGGCACATTTAAACTAAGAAAAAAATCCAAGGCTATTTGAATGTCTGAATTATCTGAACAACCTATCACAAAAACTGATATGCAAAGAAAGAAATATGTAAAAAATGTTAAATTCCAAGATTTGCTGCAGCTATTACTGAAAAGAAGACAAGACTTCCTGTATTAAGATATTCTTTTAAGTTAACAGTGCTACTGTACAAAATTAGAGAAAGCAATTTTATGGTGCATATTTCAAAAAATTTTCTAACACTAACCCTTACAAGCTCAAATAGGAATTCTGCCCAAGTGGCAAGAGATTATTTCCTACTTTTTATTGACAGGATTATTTGAGGTTGCTTGAAAGGGGCCAACATAAACAAAATCCTGACAAAAGACAAAGAAAATACAGAAAGTTATCATGACTAAATGGAAAAGTACTACAAGTATAGTTTTCCAAGTGATAGGGTAAATGTACAGACACAAGACCATACTGGACAGCAAATAACACTAAACAAACAAAAAGAGTGAGTAATTTTTGTAAATACAGATCTGTTCAGAATGTCTCATTTGTTGCCTGATTATTAATTTTTATTTTTTTGCTTGATTTCAGTGACTTAGAAGTATCTTTTACTTGGAATGCCTTTGTATTTCATTTTATATTATAAACAGTTTGCACTGGCCATGCAGAAGGAAATTCAAGCTGCTAACTTTTCACACTGTTAAAACACTAAGCTTGAATATAAAGTGGAAGTGTCATTTTAAGCAGAGAGAAGACTGTTTTTGGCATCCAGCAGCTGTTGCTCTTGTGATTAAAATGAATTATACTTGAAGCACCTGAACCCCCTCCCACAAAAGATTTTTAACTAGCTAAAGTTATGACTCACAAATGTATTTAGATTAAAAAAATATATTTTTTCTGTGTGTACAGTGGAGTTTAAATTCTCCAATAAAACAACTCACCATGGTTGCAAAGGGTATAGCTCTTGAAGCATGGTAATAGATAGCAATGAAGTTGATGAAGAAGGCAGTTCCACACACCATTGCTGGAATAAGGAAGGCTCCAATGAACATTTGCTTTATCCATCGCCTTCCTGCAAGGGACATTTCCATGGGATTGGTAAGATACAGCATTTTTTGGTATTTTTTTTTAGTTTATCAGCAACCACTCCAGAATTTACATGTTTGACTACTTCTGTCACAAAACGGTGCAAGAAATAAGTAACAACACAACACATTAACACAAGAGCTAAGAGCAAACTAAGTTTCATCTGACTCTTGGTAATCTCAAGATGCAGCACATTAATCAATTTAGTAGGCCAGGTGAAAAGACAAGAAAAGGGATACAGCATGAGGACATTTCAGCCAAAGAACCCAGGGTATGAGACTTAAGGCTGTATGTAGGTGCAGATAGGAAGAGACAGAGACAGCAGAGCTGGCCCCATGCAGAGCCTGCTCCTGCTCTCAGAGCACAGGAGAGCTCAGCACTGCTCTCCGGACAGCTCAGCACTCCAGCTGCTTCCAGGCAGCACCTGCTCTGGGTTGGCTTGATCCAACCAAGCTGATTACACACATTCAGGATGCATTACAGAAATGGCTATCCCTGGTATAAAGCAAAATGCCACAGCATTTAACATACAGGCAAACTGGATTCTTGACATCTTCAACAGCAGAAAAGGTAGAAAGAAAGTGATTTCTAAAGTCCAAGTATCAAGGGAACAGAACACTTGTTAGCAGTTCTTACTAAGTTTAGAGCCCCCTGAGGAGCTCAAAGAAACACTTTTGGGCAATACCTTAAAAATTTTCCCCATCTATATTCTCTAAACCTTTTATGCTCTTAAATACTGTATTTATAGACCATGATATTAATATGCAGTAAGTAAAACCAGTTAAAAATAGCATATTTTTTCAAAGCAATCATATGTATTTTCACCATGAGCCAACATAATCAGCATTTCATGGTTTGATACATGTTTGATCTGTAAAAAAAAAGCGTATCTGGCTCAACTACAGAGCACAGTACATTTCAGCACAGCAACCCTTTTCTAACTAGATCTGTGTTTGTACAAATTGCTACGTTTATAAACAAGCCACATGAAAATAAACTTCTAACCTCCAAACTCAAAGTGTAGTTGAGATTGAACACTAACAGGTATATCATGCTAAAAAGATACAAATTTTCTTTTGCAAACTTACCAGAATTATTTTTTCTAAGCACTCTAGAAGATAATAGATATTGATTATTCTTTCATTGCAGCATAGGGAATGGATGAAGCTAGTGCACTGAAAGAATCTAACTGCTCATAACTCAGAGGCATAGTGGGGAGCATTTGAAGACAGCCTGTGGAAATCTGTCAATTTTATTTGGCTTCTGCTCTCTACTGATGCTCATTTTGATTTGCTAAGTATAGAGTAGAGCATATACTGGGAAGTAGAACAACTTTCTTTAAAAGATGATATAAACATGTTTCCCCATCCACAATTAATGGTATACTCATCCTTTTTGTGTTAGCCTAACATAACCCCCTAGCACATAAAGAAGAGGACCATGTAGGAGTCTTATGGAGAAGACGTGAGTTGTTTAACATGTTACACAAAAGGGAAAAGCTATTATACTCTGTAGATGTCATGAGCCAAAAAATTATATACAAGAGTATAACAAGCAATTTGGAAGTCACAACTGTTAACAGTTCTTTAGCTCTTTTAAATTAACCTAAAACTTCAGTTACCTTTTTAGAAAGTGTAACCAGTACTGAGTAGATAATATGGAAGATAAATACATTCAAAATATTTTCTGTTTATTAAGAATTTAATGGATTGCATCTAGCTCCATGAGGACTCTTCTACATTGGTGCGAATCAGAAAATAGTAACTTCTCCATTTAACAATGCAATGAAAATGCTGAAACATGAAAACAATTTACCTCCTTGTCTAGCATAAAGGCTTCCTCCAAAATATCCATTCACTGGTGATGTTGCAGCATAAACAAATATAGCTGTACTAAGCATTGATCCTCTCCTACAAGAAGGGATGTTTTTGGTAAATGAAATACAAAATCAAACATGATTAGAGTGAAATAATCCCTGTACTTTTAGCAGCAGAAGTTATTTATTATTTTTATGTAATACAAAAATTTAGAAGTGCTTAAACTGTAAAATCCACATAAGACTGAGAACAGTTTGTATACAAGCCTTTTGGCCAAGTCTAATTCAATGTGGGAAAGAGACTTTTGACATACTGCATTCTTTTCTAATGTGCACTTATGTTAACTGGAGTATAGAATCTCTCCTCTGTTAAATATACTCTGACATTTGGATGTGTGTACTTCATGCATAAATAACTATTTACATGACATACATTAAGTGTAAGATTCAACTGCAGATAAAATGTCAAAACACCAGTATTAACAAAAATATACTAAGATTGTGAATAATGTTTCTGCCATCCCCCAGAAATTAACTTTTAAAATCGAAAGTGTTCATCTGGCAGAAAATTAGATTTAGAAACTATAAATACTATAATGAAGTCACAAATCAGCATTGAGTAGTGCAATCAGAAGAGCTTAGTAATTTTTAAATGTCACCACATTAAATGTTGGACTACTAATTTTGGCATAATTTTTCTGAAATTTTACAAGCAAAGCTAATAATTTTGAATCAGAGAAGCCATTTGCAAATACATTGTAAAAGATCATGTCTAAGAATAGGAAGATATAAATGTTATTCATTAATAAGAGTTGTTTCTCCACATCCTTCTGCTATTCTTCAACACCAAACAGCAGCAGGTTTTCAGCCAACTTACTGTACTTTCTTCAAATTAGTTGCTCTGAGAGATTCCACTTACTGCCATTTTGGTTTTTGAGGAACCATTCCTGGATGCCTGCTGTACTCAAAGAAGCAATCTTTAGCACTTAAGCTTCTATGACTGCATGACCAAAGCAAATATACCTGCTGGTCATATGCACTAAAGGACTGTTTTGCTAACATTTGTTCTTTAAAAACTTCTCTTAAGACAATTTAGAAACACATACAAAACCCCCAAGGGCAGGCACAGTCTGAAATGGCACTGCCACTGTGTAAATCCAGGCTATCAGTAAAAACACCAGACTTGGTGCTATTTGCCTGAACATAAGAATTGTCTGTACCACATTTGGTCAATTGTTCCACTGCACACCCAGAATTAAATTCACTTTGAAAGTGATAGAAAGGCCTATTGCAATAAAAGACTTAGTGCACGTATCTTTTCAAAAAATACTGTTCTGATACATTTCACAACTGACATTACTAACATCCAGTTTCCCTACAGGGCACATACATTCTGAAATGGTTTCATTTTGTCCTCTGAAGGGCTGACATGCTGCACAATTACAGCTGTGTATCTATGCCTGTCTAGAAGTATAATCATGAGGCACAAGTAGGGGAATAATGAAAAATGAAAATATGCCAAGATTCTGATACTACAGAGTGGCTTTTTAAACACACCATTAAAAGGCCACTAAACTGAAAAGCAAGAGTTCTCTCTAGTGGCACATTACAAGTATTACAATTTGTAAAAATCAATTTACAGGTGATTTCACAGGTGAAAGTTTAGTCATTGCTTAAAACAAATCACTTGTTAAAAAACCACAAAAAACCAACCCCAAAACACAAGCCAATAATTTCTTCCAATACCCAAAATACAATCACTACAGATACAGATTAATTCCATCCAGTAATGCAAAAATCTCTATCAAACTAAGAGGTAAAGGAAGAAAACAGGTGAACTACAAGTAGTGTGTTAAATTTAAACTTGAGTATTATTTCTTTTTTTAAACTGATTCTTTCCAGTCAGGACCACAGCCTACCTGTTGTTGAGGATTTTACATCAACACAGGCTGAGCACTACATGTTCAAAAGAACTTAAGGAATTACATCTTCATTTCCAAGCAGACTTGTGATAAGACTGAATTATTACTGACTTGTCAGCAGAAAACAGGACTATTCACAACAGAGCACACTCTTACTTCAGTCTTCACAGGACATGGTGGGGAAAGAGGCTCAGAAATATAGTAACATCTTGTTACTCTGGATGAAACCAGGAGGGAAAGATGTACCTTTGAATATATATATTTCCCATACTATCTATTAGTGCTTCTGCAGAACAACAAACTAGTTTCATAACAAATCATTGAAAAAGCAAGCACTAAAAGAGAAAATCAAAGGAGACCAACTAACATGGTAACAGTAGGACAAAGTTTAATTACAAATTAAAAGAGCACTTCATACTACATCTGATCTACGGATTACGATTAAAGACTCTCAAACACTTTTTTCAGGCCAGTTAGAACAATAATTTTTGTAATTATTTTGTTCACTTAAACATTTATATATGGAAGACATGACACAATTATACTTACTCTGTGTATAAATCTTCTATCATTGCAACAATAATGACTATAAGAGACACAGCAAAAATTTGACAGCCAGAACCAATAAGCGATGAAAATATTAGAGGATGACTGGATGGTCTAAACACATCTCCATGGACCTGCTTCCACCCATACTCATCACCTAGATCTCTGTCCTGGGAACAACAACAACAAATTTTAAGTCTAGTCATGACAATTAAAGACAAACACACAAGATAGATAAAAACAAAAGGTCTGATTTAATAAAGCAACTTCAAGTGAAGTGTGTCTTCTCTTCTGAATGCACCGAATCTAAGAGAAAAGTTAACTTTTCAGATGCTTATGGAAGACAACAACAAATTACTATCTGAATGTATGACACAATAAAATCTATCGGAATTCCTCCCTGTCCCTAAAGCCTCTGAGGTGCTTAGGAGTACACCAAGCTTCTACTACAAAGTCAGAACGGACCTCATTTATCCTAAGGTTGGATATGAACATTAACACAGTGACTACAGAGATATTTTTGGGTTGCAACCTAGAAGCACATTATAAAGAAAACCAGTAAGACTTTCAAGACACACAAAAGGCAATTTTCTGTCCAATTGAAGAAAACCATTCAGAGCTGCTAACACCATGAATGTACAAAATAACAATAAGCCTTAAAAAAAGAGCTTTTAAAACGTGAATGCAGATCTTACCATATCATCCATTTCTTCCTCCTTGCTGTATCTTGCATAATCTTTTCGCAAAGTTCTCATTAATATCATAGACACCAGGCCAACCAGAAAGATCACCATCATAAAAGAATTGAAAATTGAAAACCAGTGAATCTACAAAAAGAAAACGCACTCAATAAAGTTTAGACCTGTACGTGCGTTTCAAAGTGTTCCAAGAAGAATGAATTGTTACCTATAAGGACAGCTTGTCAACACTAGCCAAGTAACAACAAACTATATTCTAAGTCACACTACATTTTTAGAAAGTGACACTAAAACTGGCCTGTGAAACACCATACGTAAACCTTTTTAAAAGCCAGCCTTGCTTATCACAAAGTTATCACAACTTAGTTAAGCAGCAGCAAAGTTTGAACAACTGGCTGTACATGCTCCCTCGGTAAACAAAAGGCAACACGATATATTGCTGCCTTCCTAGAGAAGAGGTTTAAGTAGCAAAGCCAAAGGATTAAAATGTGCAGTAGTATTATTTTTCCTCTCAAAAGCATATCCTTCTGGTTTTCATTGAGCTCCAAACAGAATATAAAGTCTCTACTTTCAGAAAGTAGCACAGCTCAGTACACTACCCTTAAGGAGATTACAACCATGGATTTAAACACAACTGATAGTGCCAACTGGTTTAGGCTAATGGTTTTTGCTCTGCATTTGCTTTAGAAAGAAGTGTACCTGTGGCCAACTGCACTTACTCAGCTTACACAGTTGTACAGTTGTGTCCCTGAGGTTTCATTGCTTCTGGTCACCTGAATTACCTTGTACTCTCAGCAAGCTTGAAGCTTGCCTGCGTATTTACTGAAGCACTCTAAACAGAGCCATCCTATTCTAGCAGCAGCACTACCACTTAAACAACAGTCCTAGACCTCCCTGTTTCATTGTCCCAGAATACCTCAAACATCTGAAAATTCAAAGACATAATCCAAAAACTGCATGACATCTAAACTAAAGCAACCATTTTAAAGGGATATTTTGTAAGGCTGTCTCAGAACAATACGTACTCTGTGCTGAAAGAAAGATGGGTCAAGGTACTTGTCAAATCGGTCTTCAAACTTCACGTCTGATTTTTTCCATTTCACCTAAAGAGAGAAAGGTTTATATTTGAAAAGCTCCTTACAGTATTTTTAGCTGTACTCACATGCAGAAATCCAGAACACATATTAAAAATCACCAACTTTAAATGTCTTCTTCAATATGAATGGGGTTTGGCAAAAAACAATGGAATGATGTTCTTAAAGACTGGCACAGGTCAGGCATAGAATGAACATCAGCCACCCTGCTTCATGGATCTAATCTTGTTCATGCTTATATTTAAGAACAAGGAACAATCAGTCTTACACTGCCCTCAGTTCTCTCTGTCTCTGTGAGGCTAACCAAAGATACAAACTTGTAGTTGTCAAATAAAACAAACCTTTTTTATAATTTTAGAATTGATACACACACATAATTACTATGAATCTAGACACTTTTTGCCAATAACTACTCTGAAAAGTATGTGTTCACTGACAGACTATCACAGGTTAACAGCATATTGGTGCTGTCAGTTCTCCACCAGCTCCAGAGAGGACTGCTTTAGATTTGGAAAATGTAATTGCATCACCAAACTATATGGTGCTAGTATCG
>VZTR01011387.1:470115-482071 GCA_013400775.1 Chaetops frenatus
GCCACTGACAGCTGAAACTGTCGTTTAGTTATAGGACAGGATTAGGTGGTCAAGCTTAAATCCACTGTGTTAAATGATTAAATGAAAGAAGCTTAGAACAGCATTTGGTGGCTGGGGAACCTGATGTCTACTTCATTACAGCTTTACCAGATCTAAGGTTTTGCATATGTTAGAGAATTCTCATCGAAGTTATGGCTGGATGTGTATCCATGAGGAGAGTGAAGTTAAAGGCAGGCTTTGTGGTGCCTCTGCATCAGGGATGTCAAAGAGGTAGTACCTGCTATGTCATAAAGCTTCAGTAATGTCAGTAGCACATTTGGGTAATTTTTTAAAAGCATGACTCATTAGAAAAGCAAGTGAGCTTAGCCAGATTTCAGATTTCCTAGGAACACTCAGATCAGTGGGGCTTTATTCAAACATGTGAACCATATAAAACCTCATTATATCTGACAACACTAAATGTCATTCTGGACGGCTGCTACACATTCTAGAGGTGTTGCAGAAGGAAGTTTGGGCAAAGAATTCTCCATTAGAAATATGGTCGTTTAGTAACATTTCTGAAGAAGTGCAAAATGCAATTTTGTTAAAACATTCCTTTCCTCTTTAAATTCATCTTCTCTAATGGCATTATATGGTAATATCAAAAATAAGTATTCAAACTGAAGTCACTATGATACCAATGTTCAATACATTTAGTAATTTACTAGGTCTCAGGTGTAACGGAGGATATCACTCAAATACTTGACTAAAAAACTTGACATGTCAATTAAAACGCATTATTATCCTAGACTGCTTGACAAGATAATTAAGCCAACTGAAAACTTGTAAGTTATATTACATGTATGTTAACAATTCATTACTTTCCTCACACAGATATTTACACAGATTTGAGACCTGTGATACAAGAACAACGCTGTTCATACTGTAACAGAAGGAAAATCCAGCTACCTTGTATGATTGCATGTATGCTTTCATATGCCACACTTAAACACAACAAGAAACACTACTTCATGGAGACTTGAACACACTGTAGATTTGCCCCACCAGCCACTACTATGAGAGTTCAAGTGGAAACTTTCACTCTCAGAAGGGCACATTTCTGCAGAATCTTAAGTCTTGCATTCTACTTCAAAAAATACAGGCAATGACTACTGATTCAACTGCCATTTTACTTATTGACTGACATTTTACTTACATTTTACTTTACTTTAATAACACCTGTAGCCTAAACAATTCTTTGAATATGATGAACAACACGCAGCTTCACACTTACCTGCTACTGCTGCCCAAACAACGTTGAGAAGGGAATTATTTTTTATTGCAGAAGCTAATTTATTAAAACAATTCTATTTCCCCTTTACTCACCTTAGAGGATAAAAATCTAAAAGTATAAAGTTCAAATCTAAATTTGTAAACTCATACAACACTCATTTAAAGAGAAAGAAATGCCTGCAACTGTTAATCATGCCATAATGCCAAATGCACATAAAGAAAAGCACAGATGCCTGTTAACTCAGAACTTAGATATGATTCACACATTCATGAAAAAAATCTGTGCAAGTTTGTTACTTATTATCTTAACTATTTCAGCTGCAGATTTTAGATACTCAACACTCCTTGAAGCTGTATCTTTTACTTAAGAACACACGAATCTGTTGGTACCAAACCAAGCCTCTGTCTGTTAACAAAAGGAAAAGGATGACAAAAAAACAACGAAAAAACCCAAATCACCCACAAAACTACCAACAGCTCTGTTTCAATTCAATTGCAGCAGCTTCTGGACCACTGGTGTAGAGCTGAAACCTGTATCAATCACACTGAAATAAAATTTATTCATTAAAAAAAAAATTATTTCAATTTCATTGATACAATCTAGTTACAATTACAAAAAAAAAGCAAACACCACTTCCACAAAGAACAATTACCATTAAAATATCACAAAAAACCCGCGCTACCATCACATTTCAGCAACTGAACTGGAAAAGAATTCTTTACACAAATGCTAAACTTTAAGGACTGGTCTATGAAATCCAAATTTTACAACACATACATTGTATGTAAGTTGTACTGGGTTTATGACAGCTTTTAAGCCTCTAAAAAAATGAATCTCACATTGCAATCCTCCACTCTATTTCTTTATTTTTAAAAACTGTGTATCAAGGGGAATTGGATTACACAAACTTTACATAATTTCATATTAAACACTAGTATTAATTTCATATTAAATACTAATAATTACTGTTAGAATTACTTTATACTTGTTACTCTGAAATTTGGAAAAGATAGTATTTTAATACTTTTAACAGCAGATTAAGGAGAGTAAAATAGAGTTGACTCGCATTCAAATTTCACTTCATGGACCACTGCTAGAAACACTAAAACAGCTCCTGATGCAGAAGCTGCTGGATAAGTTAACAGGTTAACAACAAAGAACTACTGTCTTCATCTTTTATCCAGAGGACACAGGCTGCAAGAAAAAAAAAACAGAAGTGCAGATGTACAGCATCACACCATGTACACATATTTAGTAATCAACCAGCTACCACGTACCACCGCTTTACAGAAAACATCCGACCTGCAGTGACTTTGGTTGGGGGTTCAATTCACTGCAGGTCCAATACAGATTATCAATCTACTAAGCTCCAAGGTGTTTATGTAACAAGGATTAAATTTTCAAAAATTCTCTGCATTGGCTACATCATAGCAAGAAAACATCAACTCACAAACTTGCTATTCTTTTCAATTTGGTGCTGCATCTAGAGAGTGCATTTGTCACAGGAACAAAAGAATCTCTTTGTAAAGTTGGGGTACTTAAAGGAAGTAAAAATTACACATCGAACTGGCTGTACAAACAAACAAACATTTACCATATTCTGATAACAGAAGTTTTATTAATCTTCACCGCTGTGTTGAATTGCCTTCACTGCTCTTTCTATTTTGTGTTTCTGAGGACATTCTATGATGCTTGACAAGAAAACTATTTCTCCCACATAGAGTAAAATTTGAAGCACACTACAGGTTACAAACCAGCAGTAGTACTGTTTTCCGGTGTTTGCACAGGTAATGTTACTTTCTTAAAAGGAAATACTCAACTCCAAACTTCTTTAGTGTGGCAATGCTATCTATGTAAATTAAAATATTATGAAGAAGTTAAGGTATTAAAAAACTTCTAAAATCTTTTATTCAACTTATCCTACTGTTAGCAAAAGTATCATCAGGTCTTTTATTTTGCAGATGTCCAGATAAACTGGACATCTTACAGAAACTAAATCCCATCTGATTGTAAATGCTCAGACAAGAGATACTATGTTTAAGTTCTCCATCAGTTAAGCACTAGTAACGCAATGAAGTGCAGTGTTCTGGAAAGAAAGATACACAGAAACACAAACTGAATTAAATTTGTCAATGTTAAAATTCAAGAGGCAAAAAGAATCTGTTATTATTTGAAGTTCTGCAACTACTAACTACAGATATCTGAAAGAACACACACAAAGAAATTATGCAATAAAAGACTCAGGCCTTAATACCAAGAAATGTATTTGTGAAAGAAGTTAAACACCTTCTCTGGACCAGTACAGCAAGATGGTAAGGACAGGAAACAACAGGAAAGAAAAAAACAAGTCAGCTTCATCCTGCTCCATCCTGACTGGCATATCATGAGTTAAAGACAGTACTATAAAGGTATTTGTCAAAGTTGTTTTAAACTAGACAGTAGTCAGAAGGGTACAGTCATCAACTTTATCTTGAGGTGGAACTTTGAGATGTTGAGCCCTTGCTACTCCTTTACAATTGCAGTGAGTCTGCAAGTATTCAACATGACACGCAACATTGCAGGGTGTACCAAACAATGACATACATCTCAAAAATACACTCAGTTGCTAGCAGCAAAAAAATTTCAGTTCTTCTCATTAAAGGATCAAGTCTGAAGAGTTTGTGTATTTTTTTTAAGTGACTAAACACACTTTGAATTGCTTACCTTTAAATTTGATGTCAAGACCACTAAATTCCAATTCAACTCCTTGAAGTGCTTCCCCTAGGGTTTCATGGTAATGGCCGATGCTTTTTTTTGATCCCACACAGAAAGGGAGAGAGAAGTATTTGTATGTTTCTTGGCGATTGTGGTAGGGTCCTACAGTATTCATCCATAGAACAACTTCCTCTTTATCTTGGTACTGAAAGATAAAGTTACTGAGTTAGATGAGAAGTCCAGCAGAATAAAATTGTTCAAGAAGCTCTCATTCATATTAACTAGCAGGGCACGACTGCTCAATCACAGGCAACAGTTACATTTAAAGACAGCTGAGCATATCTGTCTTTTGCATGACAGGGATTCTAGGATAAAATTTCAGCCTGTTTTCTTAGAAAAAAAAAGCCTAGTTGATCATACAGTTTCTTAGAGCCTACCACTGAAGTATCAGACAAGGAGGATTTAAGAAAGATGTAGAAGATGCAGCGAGCAGAAGTGGAAAAAAGCAGAAGTCTTGAAAATAAATAAGCTTTTACTAATTTTGTGAAAACATCAATCAGTTAAAAGCAAAACTGCTTATCTCAACCGAAAGAAAACACCAAATTAATATCTTGTTAAAAAGATCTTAGCAAAGAAGTCAAGCAATCTACCCACACTGACAGATATTCTGTATTTTCCTAAAATGCAGCTCTCTTTCTTCTTAGCAAGGGCATAAATTGCATTCAAAACTCCCAGAAGAGCACAATGCCTCACAGGAAGCACTAAGATTAAACTGTTGCATACCTACAGTAGCCAAGAGCCAAAGTCAGACAGAAGAACCGTATTTTGATGCATTTTCAACATTCTCACAGTGAAAAAACAGAATAGCAAGAAGTCTGGTGGCTGCTATGAAATTCTCTCTGGGAACATTCACTCTTCACTTTCCATAGCTACTGTTGGCCAGGAAAACATATTCCTTGTCTAGGAGCCAGTAATTTTTTTCAAGCCCTTATTACTTCTGAACAACAAAAAAGTACTTAGAGTCATTAATCTATCAGTATCCAAATACTGGATGAATTCAGGAAAATTAAATTATCTGAAATAATAACTTGCATTGCATCTGTATGCACCTGGATGAGGTACCACATTTGCTGATTACTACACAAAGCCTCTCACTCAACACAACTTCTCACCTATAACTTCCACAGAGTAAGAGGGACAGCAATATAACTTCTAAGGCAGACAAAAACCCTACTTATAACTATATCCACATGAAAGCAAATCACTATATAGGTCCTGAATTTTTTTAGGTACAGAAGTATAAAGTACAATTACAAGATCAAAACACAGACACAGAACATCCTGGAGAAGAAAAGAAAGTAAAATGTTAATTAGACTATGATATAGTGCACAGCTGAAATACTGAATACAATTCTGTATCTCCCTTTTTAACAAATGCACCAAGGTTCTCCAACTCCATTTATTCTGAATAACCACAGTCATACCAAGAGGTTAATGCAGAAATAATTAGGTACATGCAGAATGAAAAAATTCTTCAGATGAAGTGTTTAAAAGTTAAACTCAAGGATTTAAACAAACATGCTTTGGAAAATAATTTAATCCCTTTAAATTAACATGCCATCTCAATTAAAGGCTCATCTTTTTTCTTTACAAAGATGTACAAGGGTCATTCCAGCCTCTTATGTGAGTGATTTTCAACAAGAAACTTAAATTATCTTACTAACTTCATTCTGAGCTGCAGCAGAGATCAAACACTTAGCAGTTTCACAAACCTGCCCCTTTGCAGAGCATTTCTAACAGGTAAAGAATGTCAAAGAGGGATNGCTGTCCAAAGAAAGTTGGGAAAGAAAACAGAAAGAAAGCAAAATCACAGTTCCAACCCCCTCAGCTACAGAAGCAGATAGTGGAATCTGCACTTCGAATCCACCTTTAGCTCTTGCCAAAGGAGCACGGGACAAGCTGGTCCATATCTCTTCCTAGCCTGTTATGTCTATCATGTCTTCTGTTTCTTCCTCTAACAGCTGCAGAATGTATTTCCAGCCCTTTCTCAAAATGGCCTTGTCAAGAGCCCACTTTAGCACTACTTGTACCAAAAGCCTACAACCTTCAGTAATAGAATATGACATCCTTAGGTCTGTGAGTTCATCTTCGACTGTCTGAATAAAGTTAGCACTCACCACTGCTTTTCTTAGCTGCTGGTTTCTGATGTGCTTCATACTGAGCTGGGGCCTCCACATTTTTGGAACTACACCAAAAGTGACAGAAGAGGCAGAAACCAACAGATTAAGAACATAATATTAAAAATCTTGCTATTTTTTTCTGATCTACCATGTAACTAAATAGTAATTACAACATCTGCAGTAACAAATTTGGTCTTTGCTTGTCTCTTATGTGCATGGTGCTTAGTCCTTTTTCAGGGCTTACAAGCTTTTCGAACAATGACTCTGAGATGCCATCAGCCTGCTCTAGAGAGAAAAGGGACCACATCAAACAGATGCCAAAAATTCAGTCAGCATTTATTACTTCCTCTTTTCTCACAGCCACCCCAGAACAGCACGAAATAAATCTTTTCAGGACTGCTACATAAACAAACACAACACCTCAGCCAGGCCAGGCTACACCTCACTCATGACACTCCTTAGTCACAGCCCTCTGCTGTCCATCAGGTGTTCCCAGTGACCTCCCCAAACCAAGAGCACTGTAAAAACAACTTAAGCAAAACAACTTAAGCAACTTCAGCTTAAATTTGTGAGGGGTGTCTAGTAGAACCCCAGTGACATTTTATTCTCTCTACATTTGTTGGGTTTTGCTCATTGTCAATTATAAAGATGAGCTTTCACATTTAAATACACTTCTCTGACATGACATATCTCATCCTTACATTCTCAGCCTAGTGGTAGGGTAATTTGGTGGCAAGAACATAGTGCTATTGAAGAGTTCAGGTGTGGCAGTTTGGTGGTGGGTTTTTTGCTTGGTTTTGTTTCTTTTTCATTAGTGCCCTCATAATATCAAAACATCTACAACAAATAACAGTGTCAACACAAAGGAAAACTTATTTGGGCAAGACAAAGCACTAGAGTATGTAGGAGACTGTGTGTATGTAGTCTTGTACTAGAGACTGTATTGTCACTTCTATGAGGACTGCTAGGTTTTGAGAAGGCTTACATATGACACACCTTTTAGCAAAAAGGTCATGCTCTGAGAGAGGGAACATAAAATAAGCCAAGATGAACATAGTAAATGACAAGGCAAAGAAGGTTAATAAATAAGATGCTGCAATCTGTACTCTGGTCTATGTCAGCAAGCTCTTCTGGTTTTGGTTCATATGAAGGGATAATATACTGCATATAGCTCAGAGATCCTAATTATATTCACAGACACAAACATTTAACAACTTGGTCATGGTGCCACCACTCACATAGTTCAGTACTTCCACGTGTGAGAGAAGACTGCAAAACACAATTTTATTTATGTTTCACTTACTGCAATTTATGAAAAAATGTCTGTAAGCTTTGCATATTTTTCTGCACGTAAGGTTAGTACCAGCTCAGTAATTCCAGTAACTATAAGGAATATATAGCAATATACTTATATATGTAGCCTGAGAAGTCTCAGCATGGACACAAGTTACCTACCATATAGCTGTTACAGTCTAAATAAGGGGAGATAAACTCTTGGAAACTTTTTTCTGTAATTGCCAACCAGGTGGTGGGAGGGCCAACCTGCACCTCAAGTGCAACTACATAACATCTACAACCCTCATCACAGCTGAGGATATCTGCTCCAAAGCAGCACCATATGGTCACGCTGCCTGTTCAAGCTAAAACCTCATGCAACCCATCTTTAGTTCTTCCTTGTTGTTGGTATTGATGGGTCCACTCTAGTTCCCTGCAGGACACTAAACTGGCAGGAAGCTTGTGCAGCCTGACCTGGCCAGGAGTGGATCTCTTCTATGTAATACAACCAGTGAAACACTGGGGGTGTGCACCACTTTGAGGCTTAATACAAAGACAATATCCATACATCTACACAGTTTAGAAACTATTCAAGTATAACAATACTGACACTACCTTCAGTATAGCACATGCAGCTTTCTTTCCTGTTATCCAACAGGGCACTCATGATGTGGAAAGCAACTACGTTCTCTTTGCTCAACTGTAGAACTTAGCATGCCAACCCTAAAAATAGACTATTTATTCTACAAAACAAGTAAGGCTAGCTTAAGTCAGTATACAAAAGGTTGCAGAAAAAGATATGAGACTGTCAGGTTACTGACATCCTTCTTTAAACCAGGAAAACACTTTGCAAAAAAAAGATGGAGACAAAAAGAGGATTACAACTGCCAAATCTCATGTGATGATGCAGCAAAATAAATTCAAATCAAGATGGTTTCTTTCAGAAAATATGCAATTTTACTCCTTTTCTCACATAGAAGTCTGGAATGACACTCTTCGCAATGGACATCTTTCAGGAGGAAAAAAGGATCAACATTATCTGTTACTGGCAAATCAAAGATGTAGAAGCAGGACAAGACACACAAGAGGCAACAAGCAAGACTCACTTGGCAAGTATTATCCCAGGCTTGTAGTCCTTAGTATCTTACAGATATTCTATCATGCACCATGATAATACTCAGTGTTTGCAGTTCACATCCACACCCTATTAAACTGTGGATTTCAGCCTCATGCTCTCCTTTGGACAAAGCAGGCTGTTTCCAGTAACACTTCTTCATTTCTCTCTGAATTTTAGGCCTCATCAAGATGTGTCTAGAACTGTACTGGTGGCACAGAATGAACTACTGTACAGGCAGTGCTTTTACTGTTACATTTCCTAGATGCACAAGATTGCTCAAGCACACCACGTCCTGCTTCCATGACATTTATTTCACCTCTTCAAAAATGGAAACACAACTTCAAAGAGGAAACAGGCTGCTCATCTGCACACAACTTCATATGCAAATAAGTATTTTACATGAACTGAAATATTTTCCACAGTGTTTCTCTAGCTGACATTTTTTGGTTACTATACAAAGTTCCTAATTTTATATACTAATTTTAAATAAGCCTTACATGCTCAGGGTTTTAACATACTTCATTGGGGTTTAAGTCAAGCAAAAATACTTTACCCAATCATATGAAGTTAGGAATTTTGTTACACAATATAGGCTGGGTTTTGTTTATTTTTCAATGTTTTTCATGTATTTCTATGCTTACAGAGCACAGGCAATTACACTGAAGCAACATTAAAATTAAGATGCTACCCACTCTCTAGACCATTCTCCTGCAACAAAAACCACAGGATATTTCAGAATATTTTATGGTTTGTCTATTTCATCATCAATTCCAACAAGTATACAACAGAAGATGAGAAAGCAAAGGCCAGGCAGGAACCCCCTAGCCCCATTTCTGCAGGATCAGCATACATTGTGACAAGGCCACCAGTACCCCATGGATACTATCACTTCCACAAATAAAAGAACAACTGACAAAAAATGTTGCAATTATTATAATACAGGTAATGAGCAAGTACGTGACATGCTCTGAAACATGAAAATAAGTTAAAGAATCACCAGAGAAGTTTTCAGTTAGTTCCTGATAAACTGTGCTGTTGTGGTCTGAAGTTATGCTGCTGTACTGTCTTTAGACAGTAAATGCTGCATCAAAAATTTCTCTTCATTTAGTATTCATTTTAAATACTCATGTCTTTGTCTTGTAATTGTACTTATACTATTCTTCCTCCAAAAAAAGGCAGATGATTTTTAGAGACTAATTCAAAATTAAGATAAAGGACACAGCAATTGTTTCAATGACACTATCCACACCTAATGTCTCTAGAAACAATAGCATAGACCTAGAGCTTCATGCAGAGTCCTCTCACAATTACCTTTCATAGTATTTGCTTAGAAGTCCACAATTATAAAATAAAGGACACATATAACACATATAGCACACATATAATACACATCATAGCATTCCATATTATAGCAGCACTAAAACCTTAAGGCAGCACTTCTGTATGTCCAACATGCTGAGCACTGATAATGCCCTGTACAGCTGTGTCAGGATGCACCAGCACACCTTCCCCCAGGCAGGCCTGTGCAGAAGGAGCTGCACACTGAGGAAACGGAAGCGTAAGGATAAGGATGTGTATTCCTACCAACAGGTCTCAAGTTTTAAAGTCAGTGAAAATTTAGTTTGAGATTACCCAATCCTAAATTTCCCTTCAATTTCTTCAAAAGTGAGCAGAGCCTTCAAAATGTAGTAAAGCACTTTGATTATAAAAAAATTAATCTTCCAACTGCAATCATATTTAAAACTGAAATTCATTAAAATGCAGTATTTAAGGAATATTTCCTTCAGG
Source organism: Chaetops frenatus (assembly GCA_013400775.1). Classification (NCBI taxonomy): domain Eukaryota; kingdom Metazoa; phylum Chordata; class Aves; order Passeriformes; family Picathartidae; genus Chaetops; species Chaetops frenatus. The sequence goes on from VZTR01011387.1 coordinate 480,443, forward strand.
CTCTTTACATTAAAATCAGTACACTACTACAAAACCCTGGTCATATTTCATTCATGCTATTAATGCTTCCACTCTGATCTCCCACACAAGATTAAAATATCAAAATACCCAAGCAAGCAGACAACCTTCCAAAAAAAGGTAACTGTCTTTCTACACCAACTATTCCTACCCTATCACATAACCTATCCAGTTAATAAACTGGACACTATGTGAACAAGAATACTAAACCAAAATAGACCCTATAATCCCTCAGAGCTAAATAGTTTAGATGAAAAAAATGCCAAGCCTTCAAAAGGAATTTGTGATTTCCATGGGTAATTGTTTAGGTAATCATTCAAAATACCTAAAAAGCACCAGAAATCCCTTTTGAAGGGAGAATTCAAACCCAAATAAATTCAGTGACAGTTTTATTTTTCCCTAGGAGAGTACCAATATTGATTTAATAATAAATAATCCCTCATGTCAACTAGCCCTTAAAATTTACACAATGCTATGCTGGAAACCATCTCACCTCAGCAGAAGCCTAACTCTAAAGCATAGGTTCAGTAACAAAACTGGGACCTAAACTAGTTCAAAGTTTCTTAAAAGTAATGAATATCAGATTATTTTTTTTGTCATTAACTGCAGCACCCATAAATCCCTTTCCTATTTAACAAATAAACATAATCCTAACCAGGTATAAAGTCCTCAAAAACGCATGGAATGAAGCAACTAATTACCTACCACTTATACAAAAACAATCAATACTATTTATCTGTTTTATTAACAACACTTGGTATGTTTTACCACACTTCATCTTGAGAAAAGGTGTTAAGAAACTATGTTAAGAAACTCAACAAGTGTTTACCAGCCAGGCTGCTCAAGAACAAAAAAAAAGTCCCGACAGTCAGACAGACCCAGTGTTTAATCATAGCCACATTCTAATCCACTCCACTTGCAGGAAACAGAGATAGTTTTCAGGAAAGTCTAGTTCCAAAATCACATCTCAGCTTATCACACAAACTTCCACTTTCTCACACTGAAAGCCACGGGAAACAACACACTGATGTAGAATCAGAAACTACCGAAGCACCGGTATTTTTCTCCTAGAGATTCTTTTTAAGTAACATTGCAAGCACTTTAGAAAAACTATTCTCACGCCAATGGGTGAGCGCTCAAACCAGCAGCATTTTATACACCCATTTTTCTTGCGGGTGCGTGGCAGTGTCCCTGTCCTGCTCTCACTCCCCAGCCCATTCCCACACTATCCCTGCCTCTTCCCGAGGGGAGCTGTCACCCTGTGTTCTGCGGGGCTGTCAGAACCGCGCTCCGGCTTGGACTTGTGCTCTGAAGCAAGAGCAAACATCCTCCCGAGAGAAGGGCAGAACAAACAGCGCTCTCCAAACAAAGCACGCGTACCTGCCTGGGCGTTTATCTGCTCCAGGAAAAGGTGGGACACCGCGCCCGGCCGCACAAGGATGTGCAAACCGGATCAGAGAACCCGGCGGCCTTACCCCGAGCGCCCCGGAGCTCCCCTCACGCCGAACCAGAGCGCGGGGCCCGACTCCGGCCCGCGCGGCCAGAACAGCCCGAGCAGCGAAGCGGGCGCGGAGGGAAACCCGCGGGGCAGGAGCCGCCCGCTCCCCCCGA
>VZTR01011387.1:482221-589578 GCA_013400775.1 Chaetops frenatus
TGGGTGGAATTGTAATTGATATTTCATTTTGACCGATAAAATAATCTAAAGGTACTTGGGAACAGCGTGGCGCAGGGCTGTGTACAAGCACTTTCTGGAGCACAAGTCCTGGGGGCAGCAGCTGAGGGAGCTACGGTTATTGAGCCTTGAGAGGAGGAGGCTTAGGGGAAACTTTATCTCTCTACGAGTGCCTGAAAGGAGGCTCTAGCGAGGCAGGGATCGTCTCTTCTCCCAGGGAACCAGAGGACATGGCCCCAAGCTTGGACAGTAGGCGCAATTTCTTCACGGAATGGGTCATCAAAGATGGGGAGGGGCTGCTCAGGGCGGTGGTGGAGTCACTGGCCCTGGAGGTGTTTAAGCAAAGACTGGACTTGGTGCTTGGTACCATGGTCGAGTTGACACGGTGATGTTCAGTCAGAGGTTGCACTCGACGCTCTCAGAGGTCTTTTCCAAGCTCATCAATTCTGTGATTCTGTGAAATACCCGGTCTCCTCCTCTACGCCCGTCGCACAAGCAGCGGGAGCAAAGCGACTCGCAGGGGCCCAGGGCAGGCGCTGAGGCGGCACAGCCGCACCTGGACCCTGCTCAGGGTAAGGTTTCTGGCAGTGCTGGCTAAAACGAAGCCCACAAAGCTGCCTCCAAACTTGGACCTACCTCAAACTACAAGTCCACAGTAAAAAAAAAACCCAAACCAAGCAAAGCCCCCAATCCAAAAAGCTCATGGTATTGAACGTTAATTTAAAGTTGTCTGATGAATCAAACAAATACAGTAAAAATTTCAAAAGCTATCATATATATTCTTTTTTAAAAAGGAGGGGGGACTATACCATCTTCTCAAAGAGAGCCAACAAATAAGCAGACAGACAACAAATGACATGAGCAGAAGGCAGGAACTCCATGCTGTTACGTGTCATCTATGCTTTGTAGGAATGACACAGAAAACAGATTTCCCTGTTACCACCATACCTATGCTAAAAGCTTTTCCCTTTGTGGTTTTATACATTCAATCTACCTTCCCTGAATATATTTCACAAGGTATATTTATATGAAGCCTTTTCCAGAGATTCAGGAGATGGTACATGCACTATCTCAGTAGAAGCAAGGTCTCTGTAGAGAGATACTTGCCAAAACCCATGGAAAAGCCATGCTTGTATTACACACACACATACAGACTATAAAAGAGAAAACCTAGACAGTTTTGATAACACCATATGTTTCTTTCTAGTCATTGCATCTCAGTCCAAAATAGAGTAGCTTACCCTTGGAAGACAGAGGAGGCTTCAGCATTTCAGCTTATTCAGTACTTAAGTCTCAGTCAGCAACAGGGCCAACCAGAGCCATCTGCTGCAGCAGGGTTTGCAAGGCATGCTGTACAAAAAACAAACACTTTCCTCAGGCTTGCCAGCTGACACCTGAGTGTGGTGGATTGGCTGATGCCCCTACAATTGGCCAGGCCACTTAGTTTTCACCAGCAATTTTATTATCTCTTCAGTTCTTGAACTCTTAATATGCATTAGAAACACTGCTCATTGCCACTTTCCCTCCCAAGCACATTCTTAACCAGCAATCTGTATGCACACTGTCTTCTTCTCTGATGTCTTCTGATCTTCAGTTTCAGTGCACTTCTCATCCTGGGTGGAAGCAACACACACCACATGCTCACCAGCACAAAATACAGGTACAAGGGCTTCATACATTGAGATGTAAGAGGCTGAAAGCAACTAGATGGATCCAGCCTATGTGGAACACACACTTGGGTGGCTAAGCAGATGCATCGCTCTTGGCATGTAAGAGGCTTGGAAGTCATGCCTGCATCCTAATTGTTTACCTGCATCTAACAGTAAAGCCATTTTAGTGCTGTTCCTTTTCTCCTCCATAGGGTGGCAATCTTGCAATGAGTGTTGGTCACTGAGTTCCCTCACTAATCCAGCAGAAGTGAGACAGGAATGCCTGAAACTAGAGCTGCATCTTCAATTTCCCTCCCTTAAGCAGTGCACAAGGGGCCTGAACAGAATGCATTTGTAGTATGGCGCAGCTCCCCTTTTCCCAGGTCACCGCTCCTCCAAACCAGGGCCCTACCAGCATTTGGCTTCATGTGATAGGTCAGGTCAGAGTAATGAAGTATCTAAGCTTCCAATGGGAGAGGGACTGAAAGGCTACATATGAGCTATTTTTCAGTAATTTGGATAGAATCATCTCTCCCCAGCACAAACAATAAAAATCTAGTTCACAACCAGGGTATTAGGATTATGCAAAGGCCAATGCTCAGAAAAATCCCTCCCATAGAGGACTTTTGGCTATAACATGGAGAGGATGCAGGATTAAAAATTAGCCTGGAAAGATGGATTCCTGGGCTGCTTCAGTCCAACAGAGCTGAAAGAAAATCTGCATGATACACATATATTTTGCTCTTCCTTTCCTGCCTGATTACAGTTTTACCCACATCCTACAATTCTACTTTATGTTGTACCTGGCAGATGTGCAAGCAGACAAATTCCTCTTACCACATGTGAGCTCCAAGCTCTGGGGCACAGCTGAAGTCAACACCAAGAAGATAGGGAATTTTTGAGCAAAACCAGGGAGCTTTGTGCAAACCAAAGCATGTGACAGCTGAAGACAATCAAGCTGCTGAATTTCTTCTTCTGGTTTATCTCTTTTATCCCTAATTTCTTTACTTATCCTTGCTACTACTCTCCCCATTTCAACACCAAAACCTCCTTCCCTCCTTCCAATTTGAGCTAGTAGCGCTGGAAACCTCGTTTCATTCCAAGAAGAGCACAGGAAGGCAGCTCTCACCTCACCATTCCCCTGGCTACTGTGAACAAAAGCAAACTGTCACTAAGAGTCTGTAGTGGCAAAGTAACTGGAGACAGCACTGAGGTTCCTTTAAAGAGCAAAATAAAACAAACAAACAAAACAAAACAAAACAAAAATAGAAAGGACACCTCTGTATCTGATGTGCTGTGTATACAGCACAACACCTGCATCCCTCTGTCATCAGAAGGAGAGGGTATATGAACTGCATTTGGAGTCAGCCAAATCCTATGAGCTTAATGCATAGATGATATTTAGCATATGCCTATATCCCTGAAAGCAGCAGGGGCTTCTCCACCTTCATTCAGTGCTGGTCAAGGCACAGTTGCTGTTACTCCTGCAGCTTCACACATGGGGTTTGCCACCCTGCAAGAGAAAGGAACTGCAACTCTGTCACCTGCTCTCCTACAGATGAAGGGGAGCTGACATGACTGGACAGAAGCTCTACATGTCCTACCTGTACCTGAGGGTACTTTTCAAGCCACTCCCCGCTTCCGTCCCTGAAATCTGAGTATATAATGATGTTTAGTTCTCTACCCTGAATGTTACCTTGCAGAATGCCCATCCGTGTCACTCATGGACAACCAGAGCCTTAAACTTGTCCCACAAGGGTCAAGATATGCACAGAAGACTTCAAGATCTGGAGGAGAGACAAACCAGGAAGCCTCCTTAAGTTTGTAAGCCCTGAGGCAGAAAAAAGGCTGGACATAGCTGCTGCAGATTCATATTGGTAGAAAGGAAGAGTAGAGCAAGCAGAGTCCAGCCCCAAGGCTGTTTCCACTGCAGCCAACTAAAATACAGCCAGTAGTTGTGAGGGGTGTGCACTGATAATTAGAGAATCACTGCTGTTCCAGAGTATGAAGTGAAATGCCTTCATATTGCTGCTATAATGACCACATGTAATAGAACACAGCACTGCCACCAATTCCTTCTCTAATTTGAGAGCTCATTCATGTGATTTTGTAACACCATACCCACAGCCTGCCTGAAAAAGATTTAAGTACAGTTGGTTTGTGATACAGAAGGTCCCTTACCAGCTGTCTTGGGAATTTTCATGGTAAATACAACACACACAACACCCTGTCTGTCCGCTTCAGGGAGGGAACAGGAAAAGTAAAGGCATTTTCAAGGCTTTATGCAAAATACATTCTTGAAGACAGACAATTTCTCATCCCCCCATAGTTTAATGATTGCTAAAGAGGGATGCTACACCTTCTGAAATGTCAGTATAACTGTATCCAAAATGTTATGCCAAGCAGTAGTACATTCACCTGCTCCTGCTGTAATGAGCATTTTTCAAACATCTTATTTTCTTTACTTTTTAACCATGTTTTCCAGTCAAGTCCTGGTCGACTGTATTGAGAGGTTTGGTAACAATGCTTATGAGGATTTAGTTCCTAAAAGGACACATGTGAATTTTCTTGATGAAATGGCAACTTCGTGTTAGTGCAGGGCTCCAAAGACACACATCAATGTTCCTCCCAATGACGATACTTTTTCTTGAAGCCCCAAAGAACCAAAATTCTTCCAAATAAAAAAGTTATAGAACACCAAGAAGTCCCAGTGAAAATCACGGGATAAGTCACCAGAGCTTCAGGGTGGATAAAGGGGATAAAATCATTTGGGTCCCACTTATAAATAATTTAAGACAGCCCAAAAAATATCTGTACAAACACATATATAAACAGAAAAAAATCTCATTTTCCACAGATGTTGAGAGATTCAGCGACCTCTTGGAGGCACAGGTGGAGGACAAAAGCCTTCACAGCTTACAGGCCTATAAAAAGACAAAGAATGAAAATGCATGTAAAAGTAGTACAAAATAGAGTTCTGGAACAACATATTGCATGCAATAACATCATATGTAAGAATACTGTACAAGCAATAGTCATACAAGAAGAAAAACAGGCTGATTCAGCAACAGAGCACATGCTGAGGTGCCAGAGCACTGTTCCTGTCCAAGCTATTCTATTCTTCAGCTGCAGTAATTCTACTGTTACTGGAAAGAGAGGCTGTAATAGTTGGCTGGAGTAAAACTTTGATAGTATGGTAGCTTTCTCCTGAAATGAAGATGCAATAGGAAGAGATCAAAAGATTCAAAACCTTTTTTCAAACTAACTGCAGATAAATTCCAGCTATATCCTTGCCAAAGCCAAGCCAACAACACAGACCTTGCTGCACACAGTGGCAATTACTGCTTAACCAGTTGGACAATTTTATTAGTATCTGTACTGAGAGAACTTTTTGGGGAATAGACTTCACAGACTTGCACTGGTTGGACTAAAGGAACGTTTACAAGTTATTTAAGTTTGTGATCGAATCAAGGCAAAAATCCTCAACACCTTTTATAAAAGAGTGCAGTTCTTTCTTTGAGACCAGTAACACATGTGAACATGTATGCTTTGGAGAGATCTGAACTTTGTAAAAAGAAAAAAGTCCAAGAGAATGCCAAAAGGAGCTTCCCCCTGCACTATACTTTGTATGTTTCGAGAGGATACTCTCAGGAGGGTCAGGTACTAAATCCTCACCAAGGGCAGGATGTGACTCCACCTGGATCAGTCTTATGGCAAGCCTTGTGTGCTTCTCTAGTGCTGCCCCTTATTGTGCATGAACCACAGGGACAGCACTGCAACAGCCTTGTTACCAACCAGGAAACAGATTCTTCCACATACAGACAAGGAGCAATGACCTTACAGTTCCTAAGAGTGTGTGTTGGCAGATAGTCTGGTAGACTTTGCTCAAAAACACATTCACTTTCTGCCTTGCTTTCTGTCCAAGGCTTCCATATGGATTCACTGAAAGCACACATTTTAAGCTGCAATTTAGTTTTACCTGCTTGCACCTCGAGGAGGCACTCTGGGAGGCCTTTCTGGGAAAGGAAGCCTCTCTATTTGGTGAGGAACTGGGCTGCGGCTTCTTGCTGTTTCTGGGACTTCACTGTCCTACAAAATGAAGAGAAGTGTTTACAGAACAGCAGAATTTGGTTCTTGGCATCTTCACAAAAGAAGCGGCTATGTTTTGGCATTTCTCTAAATGCAATGCCAGCTCTAATTTTTGCATGAAAACAAAGCCATGTACTTAAGGACAGCAGAGCAGTACATACCAGAGGTGAGAGCTTACCTCACTGTCCCCTTCCATCCCACTGCTGACACTCAATATGCTCCGAGTGCTGGAGCGGTTACTTGCACTACCTGGAGTAAGCAAGACAAAAACTGATTATTAAACCCTGATGATTTAACTGTGTTTTTTTCATATGTTCAGGATCCAAACAGCAGCATTTCACACAACACAAACCACACGACCAAACCATTCAATTACGCTTTCTTTCTAGAAGATTTCTGCCTTATCTTTCTTTATGCAGTCTTCTGGCTAAATACTCACAACCATAATCTAACTGAAAAGATCCAATGCCAATATCACCTGGCAAGTCAGGCAAATATTTTCCCAAGGGTTACACACCCAACACTTATGTACATTTAAATTATCAATCCCCATATCTTTAACAACTGCATGAAGATAGATGGCTCTGAGCACTGCCACGTATTCATTCCTGGAGTGACTGCTTAAGAAGTTATTGTTCCAAATAACTGTTTACTATCTCCTCTCACAACAATCCTCACTCATCAGAGGAACGTTTCCTAGTCTATTTCCAAGATAGAAACAAGCTTGTTCAAACAACCTTCAGCACCCATCTATGCAAACCCATTTTTAACTGTCATGGACTCAGAGTAGAGATTGTTTTGCAATCGGTCATGCCAACTCCAAAGGTGACAGCAACTCACAAACATATCCTACACTGCTATTATGGCTGGTTTCAGTCATAGATAGGTAACATTCTATAGGGCTGTGAAATAGTGGGACACTAATATTCAGAAACCTCTACAATGAAATGGTGGCTAGAGAGGTTTTCCCCTAAGATACAGTCCCTCCCTGCTAGCTTTGGTAAGTCTCATCAGCTGGTACAAACAGCAGCACTTAAGAGTGCTAAATACTGTGGTAGGGTCCATTCCCACAATCACACCATGAGAAAGAGCACCAAGCTGCACACAGTAAGCTCTGCAGACTTGTTAACACTTCTCTCACATCTGCTTGTGTGCAAGTTACTGGCTCAGCCAGCTGCCTCTGGCACCTATTCTGGATGTATGCCAGCTGCATCTTGCCAAGAGTTACAAAGGTAGTAACCTCACAGGAAGTCAGGTTTCCTTTCAAAGGACCAAACTGATCCTAAATGATTTCTGCAAAAATTGCTCAGTCTGCAGTAAGAGCAAGAATGCAGGGATTTATTTTGCACAAATTAAACCTAATGAAAAGCAAAGATTATAAAAATGTGCAGACTGCCCAAGTCACTCAAGAGGTCCCATAGTTACCAATGAAAAATGCTGTCCCTTACATACAATCATTGAAGAAACAACATGTAGAGACTGGTTTCTAGCCTGAAATATAACTGCCCTTCAGACCAGAAGAGCACACAGCCTGCTGGCAGTCCCAGCATGGGAGCATCCTTTCCAGTAAGAGAGCAACTGTCATCTACTTTTAAGAAGTGAAGACAGGTGGTATGGCTTCCCCAAGAAGGCTCAAGGGAATCTTTTGCTCAGCTTTTGGGTTCTTCTCCTGTAGAGAAGCAGACAAAAGATGCCAAAACCACTTGATGCACACCTGGACTTGCTTTTACAGTTTTGAGAACAGCTGGCCTGAAGTATACAAGGTTTGGGGTGGCATTGTCAGTGCTGGGATTCACGAACAGAAGTCCTGTACCCTGGGCTGACTCCAAGGTCAGGCTAGGGAAGTGTGTTCCATCCCGCTTTCCTGTTGGGATAGTGATGCTCAGAGCTTCCTTACTTGTTGTGCTGGATGTGCTTTCTGTTTTCCAGTCTCCTCGTTTTAACTCCTTTTTTGGTGGAAAAACATTTTTCCTGGGGGCATATTCATATATTCCACATTCTGGTTTCCCCAAAGTATTATGAGAATGTCGAATGGGTACTGTAATTTCCAAATCTGGAAGGGAAAATGAACAGCTCAGAAAGGTCTATGCAATTATAGCCTCCAAGAGACAGTTTTGCACTTAAAAACAGAGTTAAACACAATTGCATGAGGACAATCATAACTGTACATGAATGAATCAAGATGCACTCCACAGATGTAGGCATCCTTTTCTTGGCTATGAAAGTGAGGAGCAAAGCAACTTCCCTATGTTTTTGCCAACTGGCACATGGATGTGCATATTAAAATTTCACAGAACCAGAATACACATGGACATGTATCTACCTGAAGAGCTTATTAATATGGTTAGCTGCTTCATTACTAGAGAATATCAGAATCAAAGATTGTTACCTGCACTTTTGTCTTTCTTTTGCTTCTCCATTTGCCTCCTGGTTATGCTGTCTCGTAGACGTTTCAGATTTTCCTAAAAACATCACAAGATAGTATTTTCAGGGCTTTGGATAAAGGAAGACGAGCAGCTTTCTGACAAAACCGGTATTACATTTTAGCTAACTTATAAGTCAGGCTATAACAAAGCTTGCTAGACTTGGCTGAAGTCCAAACCATGTCAACAGGTTTTAATCTATTCCTTTCAGAAATCCATGTGTGCCTTTCAGAAGCCAAGTTTTTTTCTGATCTTCATTATGTATGTTAAGGTGAAGTTCATATACTCATGGGCAGCTGCAGATAAGCACCAGACTGGGTTGAGAACGCCCTGTATTTTCTGTTTGCACAGTGACACTGGCACAGAAACAAGACCCACAATCAAGTAACTGCACAGTCCTTTCTGTACTCATGAACAGCTAATTCTGACTGCAGGGACAGAAGAGGCTGCCATGCATCCCAGAATGTGAGGTACAACTCAGAATTCAGGATATCCCCAGTGAAGAAACATAACTGGGAACAAAGACTCTTCACCATTGTGTGGCAGCATATTACAACTTACAGTACAAAAAGGTAGGGAAAAAAAAGACAACTTTTTTCAGTAGGGAAATATGTACGAGGAAACCCCTGAAAAGGTAGAAAAGCAGATGAAGCAATTACTGTACCATGAAGCAAAATTCAGAGCAGAGACTTTGAAAGCTGCTCATAGCATGGGGCAAAGAGCATGCCACTTTATCTCTTCTACATTAATTTACTGAATTAGCACTGTGTTCTTCTCTGACACAAGAAGGGATTCCTCTGACTGTTTCTGGGTAGAGAGGACCTTTCCAAGTGGGAATCAGGAGAAAAGCCTTGCCTTTGTTCTGACAACTTCCAAAACAACGTCACCCAGACTGCCACAGCATGAACTAAAGGCTCCAAAAGAAGCAGGCAGTGATTTTAAAGAGGAAGCCTCACTCTAACTTAAGAATGAAAATTTTAAACTATGACTGATAGTTCCACCAGTCATTATGTCACTGCTGCCAACAAAATGACTCCCTCATTCTGTTAACCACCCAAACACTCTGCTTTTAATAATGACTGTTCTTAGACCTTGCCCAGCTGCAAAGAACAGTCCTGTAGCCACCAACAAACAGTTGGAGAAATCAGATCATCTACCAACTAGGAATTTACAGCCTATGCTCCATCTGGGACACAGAGTCTTCACTGATCTGAAATGGATGAGAACTGACAAGTTAAATGTTCATCACAGAAGTCCCCTGCCAGCAGGTGGGTGCTAGGTGACCTCTAGAAAGGTGATTTAGCCAAAGGGATTTGATCCAATTTCTTGTATACACATCTTCAAAAACTAACAATATTACTGCAAGACAAACAGATCTGTAAAACTGCTACCTGCTTACTGGGAACAGCTCCCCCACGGCAGGAGAGAACTCTGCTATCTGGGGGACTATGTCAGTAGTCATCCTGCTCCATAGTCAGGAAAAAAATGCATCCACGCTGAGCAGCTTGTGATATATACCTAGAGAGACAGCTGTATTTCTTAAACAGTAGCATAAGCCTGTACCTGCTGGAACCGGAATGATTCTGATCTCTTTTTCTGGTTCAGTTGCCACTCCTTAAAATGAAGTACAGCTTCATCCACAGTAAGGATGCCCATTTTCACTTGCTCCTGTAATGTAATCAGCTGCCGCTGACCTGGGGTTTTCATTCCAGCAAATGGATCATATATGCTTGATTGAGACAGGTCTCTTACAGGCCTGACTATTGTCTCTGGAGAGAGAACACCAGCAAAAATATTATTAAACTTGTGGCATGTACCTTCCTCACTGAATACAAAGAGATCAAACACCCTTGATCCAGCAGATATCAAAACAAAAACAAAACAAAAAGTATTACAGACTGAGTGTTTCCTAAGAAGTGTTTTCTTCTCAGGCCATCCTACAGTTTGTCAGGTCTAAAAGCCCAGCTGAGAGGTAGCCTAGTACACAAATATATCCCAGGGATAAGCTCTGCTCTTAAAAACATAATTCAAGTAAAGAGCACAAAACATTCATTAAAGTGCCCTGCTTCCTCAGCAGTTCACAGAACAGAGTTTTTACCTCAGTAGTCAGAAAGCTAGACTCTATCTAGGAAATCTGTGTAGTTTAAGCCCAGAAACTGAAAACTCATTCTACTGATGCTGGCATTTTCTAACTCATTTGTAACATAAAGAAGAGTTCCCAAGACATGAGATTTGCTCCCCTCATACTCTGCACTTAAAAAAATTTCCAGTGTCACAAAAGGTCAAAAAATCTGGGTCATTCATAGAGGACTGTTATCCCTAGAGCTTTGCAAAACAGTCTATTCTGTCATATTTCACACAAATGAAGCTACCCTAACAGATCTGATTTTGGATCGCTGAAAGGATTTTCAGGGTGAACTTTTGACTTACCTTTCTTAATCCTTCCTCTAGGTACATAAAGATTCTCAGGTCTTTGAGCCTTCTGTGCAAAAACTGCAAAAGAAGCATCCCTTAGATACTGAAATGCATCTCAGGAAGACAGAAATAGCATGGATGAATATGGCAAGCATGCACAATTCTGCACTGCATTACAGCTTCTGTTACCCTTCTAAGTCCACTGAAGAAAACAAAGATTTGTACAGTGGAATTCCCCTTCTATTGACCTAGAAGAATTTAGCTCAGCCATCTCTAAGAGAAATCTGGACATGATTTCTCCATGGTCCTGACACAGGGGGAAGGAGGAGTCACTGAAATTACTCTCTCACATGTCACTGTGGTTCTTGTTTAGAAGGTTTGTGATGTATGACCAAGATTTCCAAAGCTACCTAATAAACTAAGACAAACAAGCTTCTCCAATTTCAATAAAACCTCACCTCAGAGGGAGGTACGGAGGTATAAAATCATGTCTTATACAAATTCAGATCACTCTTTCATTACAGATCAGCAATGTCTCAGTTCACTAGCCTGATTGTGTCCTTTGTGTCCTTATAGTATCAGGATCTTTCCTATTTAGTTGGATTTGTTTATACCATTCAGGGGTAATCTGTCATCTATTCTGTTTTCATGAAGAGCAAGCTTAGGCCAAGATCTTGGGATATAACATCCCCACATCTTCAGAGTAGGCAAAAAATGAAAAAACAGATATGGAATTGGATCCCAAAGGTAACCTAACTTCAGAGGGATGCCAGGGATCCTGGCATTTATTTGGCAACTGGAGCCCCTGTCAATGCCATTCTACTGTTTTCTGGTCTACATTTCCACTGGTAACCAACTCACTTTTGGAGATGTACAGCTCATTGTCTGGCTGTGGAGAGCTCGATTCTGGTCTTGGAACAGGAACTGGAGGTCTGTTAGCCATTTCCTGTGGAAAAGGGTCTTGTTCCACTGAGTAGTACACATCTTCACCATACTGCTCGTGACCTTCCTCAGAATCTGGCACATCCATGCTACCACCTACAATGAAGCAGAATCTGTAAGAATAACAACCTGACCACTTCACTGAACACTGGATCCCTCCAGATGCATTATATACCACATTCTTACCAAGTTGGCCACTTCACAGCCAAAACCATCCAGTTTTGCAGTGACTTAAATGTGCCAAATACCTTCATGACAGGACTTGATAAAGTCATTAACATCTAGTAGCTTGTAACTGTTTGTCACTATGCCTGTACCATCTGTTTTAAAGAAACAGTGAAAAATCTCCTAACTCTCTTTAAGAATTTGAGGAACAGTTAGTTTAATTTACTTCAGTTAATTAACATATTTTAATAATGAACAAGTCAAACAGACCAATGGCTTCCAAAAGCTGTATGTGATGGTCTAAAAAGTACTACAGAGAATCAGTCCTTTGTCTGAAACAAGCAAACAGCGTCAACTACCTTCTATCCTTAAGAATTCATGAAGAAATCTCAGGTTCTATTTAATTGCTTAATTGTGCTACTGTCATCCTGCCCTTAAAATAGGTCTCACCTTCTAAAAACTTGCGGAGCATTGTGTCTTTTGTAGTTATAGAAACTTCATCTCTAGCAACTGGAGTGTCTGGTTTGGACTGAAGCATCTCTACATCTGAAAAAAAAAATAAATAAAAAGCCACCCAGAAAGATGAACCTTTTAATTATATCCTTAAATACATGGAACGATGTAATATGATACAATAAACTGGACCTTTAGTTTATGGTGACAATCGAAGAAGCTGGGCAAATGACCAGACATTTTCCTCAAAAAAGGCTTCTAAGTTGCTGTATTCAGTCCACTCTGCACAATTTTTTTTTCCAGCTGCCTGATGCTTACAGTTGAGAGTGACTAACAGTGCTATTGAGAAGTTTTGACAAGGTTTCAAGAAGGCACTGAGTTTTGCTATTATTGAGCATGTGTTGGGCAGGTGAAAGTTTTGGCCTCTGTACAGTGCTCCTGAGAGGAAACTGTGTCACTTGGAAAACAAGACATTAAAGGCAATTTTCCCATGACACATAAGATAGAGTTTGTTTTATTAATCGGAATAAAGTCAAAAGAGTTGGCTGAGTTAATTGCTTGGATCTGGAAGGTGTTTAGAGGGTCAGATGATAGTTCAGTATTGAGAAAGGACTGACAGCAAACAAAAAGATACTTAGTTAATTCAGTGTTTTGACATAAAGAATTCTGATTTTAAAGAAATAGGTCAACCTCATTGTAACACTAAAACTAATCTTAAAACTAAAGTAAAATGTTAGGTAACCATGTTCCTAATGATACTAAAAACAAGAGTGATATAAATGGATTGCTGAGGCTTATTGATATAAGTGAATTTTTGAGGTGTATCTATTACTATGTCATAGATCTACTGCTATGTAAACCAGATAGTTTGGGTTACATGTGAGAATATGAAATACTTGTAACTCATTACAATGGCTCCAGTCCTCTGTTACCTTATTCTCAAACAAGTTCCTGCCAGAAAAATTGACCCTGTGGTATCTAACTTTCCTATGATCAGCCTCTGAAAAACTGTGGTGGAAACACATCTTGATCATAATAAATGGGCACACTGCCACAGTATGGCTACACCTAAAATAGCCCTGGTATTATCCTCTACACCACAGCCATATCTACTCACATAAGGGTAATTCCTAGAAAAAGTACCTTAATAGAAGTTAATTATGATTTCCTAGTGAGCCATCCTCACAAACCTTCAAGTCAGTACAAAAGTTTAAATCTTTTATTTGTGATGGCAGCTCTAAACCAGCCAGCACTCCCATTAATTTCAGTGAGGGCTTGCCTGTGTGCTGGTATTCTAAATTATATTGAAAGATCTTCACTTTGAGAGAAACAATCTAAATGCTGAGAACTGTGCCAATTTAAACTCATCTGTTACAATACAGGTACATTTTAAGCACTGTTCAAACAAGCTGTTAATTCTCTTCAGGCAAAGACTCACAGACCACGTAAAGAAAATGGAGAATTTCAATAAAAGACTCCTGAATGGAAGGCGTTAGAGCTTTGTGTGCAGAGGCAACACACTAAAACTCCAGAAGAGGCAGGAAAGAGAGACTTCTCAGAGTCCAGTTCAAAAGTGCTAAATTACAGGGGGCTCAATTTGTAAGAAAATTCCATGCATAGTTTCTGGGAGATCTGGGTATTTCAGGCCTGGAAGAAAGTAAGTTTGGCTTAGTACTGTTGAGCTTGTTTTTTAACCCTCCACAGACTCAGTCAATCAACCCGATTCAGAGGTGTACTGATTACAGGCAGACCTACCAAGCATCTAGAAACTCTCACTCTCATTACAGCAAACAAGAGCAGCTTTGTTCCTTACAAGTCTGACCTGAATTACTGCTTATCTCTACCTGAAGGTAGAATGATCCTGGCTTTGGTAGCAGAACTATCCCTGCAGTGGCCAATAACACTTAGCAGAAAAGAGTTTATGATTTCAAGGAAAGAACCAACACAGTCTTCTGGACTCCAACAAAAATGTGTTTTATAGTATCATTCAATCTAAAAGAGGAGAAAACCAGCCCAGGACCAATATAGTCCATAAGCAGAAATTTTTCAGAAAGAAATCTTTTCCCCTGAGGCAGCACACTTAAAAACTGCAGAAACACTAGAAGACTTTAAGTACTTTAAGAAGGTACTTAAATATAAGAAGCTAGATTCTCTGCTCATTATGGGAATCATAAAATAGATCTGTGGGATGAAGTCAGACCAAACAGACAGGTGAGTGAGAACAGCAAATTTACTATTGCTTAACATAGGTACTTAATTTGGTATTTTCAATTGGCCTCACTGAATATTAATGCAATAATGAAAAAGTTAAACATATGCATATTTATCAGAATTAGCTATTTTTAGCAATAAACCAAGCAGATTAGAATAATGATTTTTCAGTACACATATTTCTAGATGTTCGCTTTCTTTTGCTCTCAGGTTGTTGAGCCAGAAGCTCTTGTTTAACAGTTTCTCAGTTGTCAGTTGCCTTACAGAGTGTTCCTTTGCATCAGTATCAGAATGTTCCTAGGTACCCAGTCCTCAGGAGGAAAAAGCAGGACATGGTAGAAAATGTAGTCTCATTTCTATATGTCAATTTATTTGCTCAGGGTTCGGGGAGTCCTCAAAACACTAAAGAAACAGCTCTTGATCTTGTACACTAGCAATCAAAAGAAGGTATAGAGCAATTTTATCAGTCAGCCAATGTCAGAACTGCAGCATAGTTTCCCTGTGGTGAGAGCAGAAAAGCTGTAACTGAGGTGCTACTGTGTGTAAGAGAGACAGGGGTCTGAGCAATCTGATCTAAAGATGTCTCTGCCCATTGCAGAGGGCTTGGACCAGGCGAGCTTTAGAGGTACCTTCTAACCCAAACCTTCCCATGATTCTGTAATTCTATGAATATACATACAAAGATCTTCTGGGGCACCCGGGACAAATCCAGCCATGGATTCATAAAGCTCTTCATCGGAGCCTGGATTCAAGGAACATTTCATTAACAGATCAGTGGATAGATGAGCCATGGACTCATAAATAGACTCATCCTCCTCGCCTTGCATCAGCTCTTCCTTAATGTGACTCTTTAGCATATCTGCAGTTTCCTAGAGAGGAAGGACAGCAAGAAAAAAAATAAATTAAAGTCTCATTTAAATAAAGAATCTGGAGAATAAAAGCAAGCAAAAGGTACCTCACTTTTTCATCAGTGATGGAAAAAACCTCTGAAGACAGCTCATTCCCAAAGATTAAGGCTTCTCAAGTGACTTAAATCCCCACTACAGCTGTCTGGGACAAACTTTTGAGATCCATGTTGTAATAAGAGGCAACAAAGGTGAAACAAGGGGTGCTGACACATTCTGAGTAGCCATTACAGCCTCCCACCGCATCACTTTCATGTCCTACCCAATGTCTGCAAACTCCCAGAACATAAGCATAGCTCATTCTAAAAATACAAATGCTTGTCAAAGGCTATTTTGGGGTAAGCACAGCTAACCATAAGGGGGAAAGCTTATCACATGCAGAGCACCTGCAAAATAGCAAGTTTTATCTTTGATGTAGATTTAGTTTCAGTTTCTTGGCACTAGCAGCAGCATGTAACACCCAGAGTGGGAGTACAGAGACCCTTTTCTGTGCTATTAACAGGAAACCTCACGGCAGGCAGCATGTCATGTAATACAAGCAACTTCTGATTCACAGGAGAGCAGAACCCTTTCTTAGGTATTTGCAACACAGAGCAGGAGGGGAAGGCAGATCTTCACCAAATCACACACAAGGAAGCAAAATGTAAAGCTTCATCCCATCCTCCTTTCCAAATTCCAATTATGTCAAAAACATAGCCATCTTAACAGTTGCAATACTACAAGATACTCTTCCATCCACAAATGCCAACTCATGAGCTCTCAATCCACAGGGCATGTGTGTCAAAGCTGTCTACACATGCTTCCCTCCATAGTCAAAATGGGTCAGGCCAGTAGTTCATACAACGCTTTACAGAGGTGCAGAGGAACCTTTGCCAGAGAGAAAATTGGGTGAGTAAAGGGGTTTACTGGCATTTTCAGACATCCATACTACTAATGATAGTGGTCACTACCTTGCAGTGGTCACACTGTTGCAGATGATTTGTACTCTGCTGCACAGACAGCCTGATGGTCAGTAAGGAGGACCTACTCTTAACACAGCTCTGTCACTGCGCTGGTGGAGAGAATATGGGAGGAGCACAGTACTGCAACGAAAGGTTGCTTCTTGCACATCTCTCATTTAGCCCAATGCAAAGATTTTGATCACACAACTTACAGTTTCTGCAGCCCTCCTGATCTCAGAATGACTTTTATTTAGCTTTAATGTACAATGTCAAGAAGCAAGGCCCAAGTCCAAGAACTGCCCATGCCTCCTAAATAGGGCTTAGACACTACTGTAACTGGCTGGCAGAACCACACTAAAGCTGGCAGATCTGTCACCCAGCATTCAGACAATGTTAGGGACAATAAAATACAACTTTTCAACCTAAAGCAAAGGCAAATAGAACTCATGTGACCTTGTTATTTAAAGCATACAGGCCAGAAACAGCTCAAACTGAAACAAAAGGAGAAACTCCATGCATACCCAAGTACTGCACAGAAACAAGTGCTTGGTGCAGCTGGAGTCAGGTCCATGTCATAATCTGGAAAAGTCAGAATGTTGTTTTCTGGGGGTGGGGTTAGCTCAAAGAGAAATGAATTGTCAATTGGGATCCCTGATAGAACAAATAGGGAATGGACAGCTATACCAACACAGGGAGAAACAGGTATCAAGTAGAACAGGCAGACTACACAGATCAGCTGTGAATGAGCTAGTTAGCAATCCTGACCATACTACAACTAATAAGAGTTGTATCTTCCCAAACGTATTCTGTTCCCATAGTACTCCCTATAGTAAGCTGGATGAAGGGGCTCTTTTCTCAGGATCAGAATTAGAAGAGTACACCAGGCAACAACCACATCCCCACAGAAACTTCATTAGATGGATGGATGAATGGAAGCCAGAATGGCAGTACCTGCTTCCATCTTACTTGCTGTGTGCAAAAGCCCCAGAATTTCCCTGGCTCCAGAGACACATGTAACCCTCCAGCCTGAAAGCTTTCAGTGTGGCTGGATGTCTGTGTTCTACACCCTACCACAACACACTGCACCCTTGATCACCCCATCACTCCTGCTGAGGTAACACCGAGTGCCAAGCTCAGTGCCAGAGCCTGCACCCAGTGAGGGACGAGGCAGAAAGACTGCTCAGCTTCCTCTTACCACATATTCATCAATGAATTGGCGGAGGTCCTTAAAGCCATGCTTTTCTGCTATGGTGTTTGGATAGTGGCCATACTTGTTGGCTACACTGTAGGCCTGCAGTGCTCCAGGGCAAGTAAGCAGCAAGGCAGTAAGGTTCTTCAGCCCGTATCTTGCAGAGAAGTGAAGCAGTGTCGGCAACTCCTCATCCCTCTGATCTGTGAGAACAGGAGCCCATTAGAACCTAAGTTTTTCTCTAGAAGCAACAGAGCCAGTAGGTGAGAAACAGACACAGCAAACACACAGACCAAAGCAGCTGTGAAATCTCTGAAAAGTATACATATATATGTAATTTTATATATACATTTATACATCTGGTTTCAAAATCAAGCTAACTGCACAAATTATCTAGTGCATCTCCAGGCTTAAGTCCTATAACCTTTAGTGGGGAATATGGCACTGTAATAGCTTAAATGTATGTAGGATCACAGGTTAGCAAGGACTTAGACCATCATTACAAAAAGACAGCATACCAATCCAACTGCTCAGTGCCCACTGCGTACCTTAGAGTTATGGGGTTTGGGGAAAAGGACTGGGCTGTGGAGAAATGGCTCACGAGGCAGAGAAAAACAAATCAGAACACCTGTGAGACATCTGGGGAGCATCATGTTTTCACTCTGGTTTGAAACTGTCTACAAAACATCTCTGCCACAGTGCAGGGAAGTGAGAATGATGCATGTAATAAAAAAGGGTCACCTGACTCAAATGGCAGTCCCCTTTCTGTAGACATCATCAGAAATTTAGCTTCCTGGCTGAGATCCAAGATTTTTGAAATAGCCTGTGCAGGTACCACACACTGCAGAGTCTTTGTCTAAAAACAAGAGTCTTTAAACTTACTTGCTGTCATATCTTCTTCTTCCAGCTGGTTGATTCCAAACAGGTGTAGGCCACTGGCAGGAATGTTCTTCTTGAGTGACTCAGTCAACAGTTTGTCCAGGGCTTCTATACTGTATGGCACAATTTTAAAGGCCTACAGATAAATGGAAAGTGCTTTTGTTTGGTGGAGTCTGGAGATTCAGTTAAGGTGAGATTTATATGGCATTTTTATTATTTAACGTGATCAGAAAGCAGTAGGTATAAACACAGAAGGTAGAAATGTTCAGGTCAAGAAAGAACTTGGATAGCTTCCTGGTGCAGAAACAGAGTATCATCAAGCTCAAGAAATGAGAACTGTACACCCCACAAGACAGAGCACAATGAGAAAGTCAATCATGCAACCAGAAGCACAGAAAACTTGCTTCCTACTTTCTTGGCAGGTATACATTTACTTCTGAAACTGTTCCAATGAAATGTCACTCCTGCTTTAAGTATGCACTAGTCCATTTTGAATTCTTCTGGTACACACTCTGGGTTTGGCTTTTGAACTGGTGCTTTACCACTGGGTAGCAGGCATATTCCCTAAGCAGAGGCATCAACCAGTACACAACTTGAACTAAAAAGCAAAAGAAACACAGTCTCCCCTGCCCCAAGTATACTGGTGACTAACAAGGCTACTCTGTAGGCTTCCACTACATGGCAGATCAGGAACATGCAGGCAGGCAACAGGGCAACACAGCAGAAAACTTCCTTGTGCAAGCTTTAGGTATAGGGTTCAGGTACCCCCAGCTGGGCAAAACAGAATAGGAAAACTGAGGGGTTGTATTGAAAAAGTAAGTGCTAAGAATCAACAAATCATTTTATATTACTCTGCTTCCTCCAGCTAATACGAATCTTTGTTACTATTTACATATTTTCTAATAACGCCTAGGTACAAATTCCAAAACAATTTATTTCTTTATGGTACTTTCTGTTATATCAACTTCAGTCATTCCAATCTTTTGAAATCATCAAGGTCTAAATGTGGGTGTTGATTGACTGCATTTTTTTTTCTTAGTTTGATAAACTGACTCACCTTAGCCAGCTATGTGCTCCAGAGGCAGGAAAAACATCCATGTTTTGAATAAAGGGGATATTAGGGTTAGGTGAAAATCCCTAAATAACCTTGCATTTCTTCATTTCAGAGGAGCTACTTCATGGCAAGCACTTTTGCTTATGCCTACTTGTCTAACCTCTGAAAGAGCTGTTTTCCACAGCAGCTGTTTGCTAAAATCCTTACCTGGCACATGAACTGTACAGGGTTGGCTGCATTAGCCAACAGATTGCTGATTTCCTCCATGTCAGTATGGTAAGTGACACTTGTTTCTCCCACCACCAAGTCCCCTGAATATATCTGCAGAGGCACTGTCCCAGAGGTTAAATCTTTGAAAAGAAAGAGCAAAAATCCCCATTAGAACAAACAATGCACATGAGTTTACATGACATACTGTGAGGACAGGAGGAGTTTGGATATACTGCCAGATGGATATCAAAACAGTTTCTGCTATACTGAATTCATGGAAAGTCATTAAAAGAGTCAATCTTGGAACAATAGGTAGGAAAGTACTTTGGAACTACCTTCTTTATAACTATGTCAATGCACATAACCTGCTAGGTCCTCTGCTAACAGTAGACTGGACCACTAATGTTAAAAGTACTCCACCTTGAACTAGAAAGCCTCACATCTCTCCCACCCCCTGGCTTCTCTGGAGCTGTCTATAAAGCTGTACTGTAAATACAAAGAGGTGGGGAAGAACTGGAGAGAAATCAGAAAATTCACTAGAGATTTTGCAATCTCTGTCAGCCTCACTAGTCTCTGAATAAAATCAATTAAAAGAAATTCCAGCTTTGCAACTTTACCTATGCACAGGATTATCTTCTACCTGCATCTTGGAGCTTCTTGATGTTTTGTCTAGAGTGCATTTAAAAGTCTGAACTTTCTTTTTGAAACACAGATATTTTGAATCCCACTGAAATTAGTCTTTCCCTGTTAACAACTCAGGAAATTATGAAACAGTAACACAAAGGAATTAAAAAATATTTATCTTACTGTTAGAAACTTCAGAGCTTACATTGTACACTCCACCAATGTGAAGGTCATGTTTATAATTCAAAGTACAAGTTAGTTTCCAGGTCAGTGTTTATATCATAAGTCTTGACTTAAGACAGATTAAATTAAGCCTTTATATGTTCGTGAAGTCACCTTCTTTAAATCAACCCACTTCACTGACCTTATGGTCATTGCTATAATGACTGTTAGTCTCTGTTCTAAGAGAGAATGGCACAATGACTCTTCAAGAGGACAGATCACAGTAGATTAAATAAAATAATGCTGGGAAAATAGTATCCATCTTTAAGGCTCTGAAATCATGCCTTTAAAGTTCAGTGAACCTAAAGTTTAGACAACCTTCAGTTTTGTAAATGTAAATATTTAGAATGACAGAACATATCTAAATTAAAAGGCAAGCCAGAATAAATAGTCTCAGCTCTGATCACAGAGATCACTACACATTAAGCACATGCCATTATAGTCATGTAATTATTTACTGGCACTTACCTTCTCTCTTGGTGCCCTGCCAATGCTAATGTGGTGGTGGTCATAACACACAGATAAGTTCAAAGTGCTCCATAAGCTGCAATCTGTTCTCAGAACTCCCAGCAAGGTGTTCCAACCTGCAACCCTACTACTGCTGAGGGGCAAACAGATCCCACAAGCAGCAGTCTCTCTCAGTTCCTCATCAGAAGTATCACAGGTGAGAATGCAAGTTCAAGATTTTTGAGACTCAAGTTTTTCTGTACTGCAATCTTTACCCTTATCCCTTTGGCACTTCTCAGGACAGGCAGGTTGAGATAGAAAGAAAGCAATGGGGAAGGAGATAAGGGAGGGGAAAAAAGTCTCAGCCCATCTTACTTGGAGCCTTCACAGAGATTGTGTACTCATTCTCCATCTCAGCCAGCACACGCACAGAGGATGCATTCTCTGGAGAAAATTCAACTTCAGTTTTCATTTCACCGTCTAGTTTACATTTCATGATAATATAAACTGTTGTCTGCACCTAAGACAAAAGGCATTACAACACACAGGTTCACAACAAAAACACTTGTTTGGTTAAGCCCATTTTCTAGGGATTTTGTTCTCATTGCAACTAACACATCAATTACCATCTATCATTTTTGCAGTTTTGAACTGTTTTCAGGAGCATCTTTCAGTCAGGGACTAACTGTGCAGGTGGCTTCTGTTACAGCTTGCACCAGTACAGATACAGGCATTAAACTGATAAAACTTCAGATTTATTAGACAGATTTATAAACTGATTAAGGCTATATTTATAAAATTATTTACTTTCAACTCCATCCATCTCTTCCCTTAAGCAGCACAGCCACATTCTAAACAGAAACAAAATGAAAAAACTTAGACTTTCCATCCTAGGAGATGATATACTAAAGAGTGCTGTTTTTTAGACAAGAAGCCATGATCCAAGCTTTTCAGGGTGACTTGCAAGGCATGCATCAGAACTGTCATATTAGACTGGACACTGACTGTGGAGTTATTCAGTTCATCACAGTCATCTTACTCTACTTGCCACCCGAACAGAGGAAACAGTGTGAACTTGTCTCACAGCACCCAAGCCAAGCAGCTATGTTAATGAGACAGTCATTAAGTGACACCACAGCCTAGACAGCACTAAGGACTGCATGTTACCAAGCTACTTCTGGGCCTAGGGAGCCAAGCCCATGAAACAGAGACATGGAGGACAGGGAGCTGAGCAGGAAGGTGACAGAAGAATAATTCAGGACTGATTTCCTGTAAAGCTGACCATTACAAAGCAGCATAATGGGTTGCACCAGCTCACAGTAAGAACACAGCCCAAGGAGTGGACATACAGTACCCCACACTGTATGCGGTTGGGTTGCACCACTGGACGGTCCCCAGTGCTCCGGGATGATTCATGCTCTTCACTCATGGCCAGTCTGTGGGAGTCAACTGGATTCTTCTCGTCTTCTGTTTCTGTATCAGTCACAGAGTCACAGCCTGAGTCTAAAATAAAATATACATAATCCTGTTGCATCACTCCCCTTTGCTGAAAATGCTTATCACACACATCCATCCTGAAAAGCAGCCATGAAGGTAGTGGGGTGGAACTTGCTGTTGCTCTCCAAGTAATGCTCAGAAAAGGCGATCTAGTTGAAGAAAAGGAAACTACAGTTTCCCCTTTTTTTTCCTTAAGAGAATTTGAGGGGGAAATTCACAAACACATAAAAGCAGTAGAGTAGCACTGAATGTGCTTACAGAACAAACAACAATGGCACTCTTTGCTGAGCTGGATAATCCCCTCTCATGTTAGACATGAAAATTAGCATGTGAATGTCTAATATAAGAACGATCAGCATCTGAACTCATGTGACTCAAGCTGCACTCATACACTGTAGGATGCACAGCAGCCTTTAGTCTAACTTTCCTAAATTAAAAGATGCAAACCAACTTTTCTGTCATTTCAGTATCATCTTTAGTTTTCTCAATGCTGCTTACTCCAACTCCCAAGTTCATTATTGCATCAAAAATAAAACATGAATCAGTAGTCTGAAGAGGTTCTGTTCGCTGAGCAAGAACCATAAGCTCCAGTATCTATACAAGAGCAAAACTGAAAAGTACCAGAACCTTTGCATTGAAAAGTAACAGTACTTTACCTGAAGAGAATCAAGAGCAGAATAAACACATGTAAGCCTACAATACATGTGTACAAAACCATGTTCTCCCTCCCATTTCCCAAAACCAGCATGGATATTGACAGAAGTGCAAACAAATTGAATTGAACCACTGGCTGAAAAAAAAAACTTAGCCAGAATGACAACCGATTACCTATCCCTGCCAGGAAATACTTTTCTCAGCTAGAGAAAGGAAACAAAAGACAATTACCTATCTACTTAGTACAGAACACTTTTTTAGCTAGTTTCTACCTCCTGTTTCCCATGGTTCACACCATTCCCGCCCTCCCTATCTCCCAGAACAGAGGGTGAAAGTCACTGACTCCATTTTGTCAGAAGACTATCATGACTTCTTAAAACCATCTTCTGTGGTCAGAATTTCCCTGACTTTGTATGCCTGCAGAACAGTCAAGGATTTAAGACAATATTTTGGAACTTATGTGTTATTTACTACTAAAAAAAAAATACATCTGTAAAGAGTAGTACAAATTATTTACCAGATAAAATCTCAGACTGGGATTGTCATTGTTCTTATAATAGTTAGAAATATTCTATTTTAAATGCTCAGTCCTGTTGAGAAAGATCTAAGTGATGATCTGTGCTGTCAAACCTGTGGCATCCATACAGTGAAGCTGCCAAGAATTCAGGTTTCACTCAGAATCTCCCAATTTCCACATACATCAATTTTCCACAAAGCAAGAGAGCCAAAATAACTAGAAGTGGGCCACTACGAAACTAGGAGTCCTCCTAGTTTCCAACTGAAGCTAGAAGTCAGTCAGGAGTTTTAATGTAGTCTTCTTCATTATTATTATTATTACCGCCAAAGACTTAAACTTAGGGTATTTGAAGTGCTTTGTCACATACTTCTTTAAAAGGTATTTTCTATACATTTAAATGGTATTTTAGGAACTATATGAAATCAACTTTGCTTTCAGGAGACAAGTTTCAAGTCACAAAACTTTAGCAAATCATTCAGCTGAAATTTTTTTCACAAATTGTTGTGCACCCACACTTAACTAAGTATGTGAATCTCTCCACATGGCAAATAAGCCTACTCACATGAGGACAAGTAGATTGCTACTTTAATGTTTGCTGTAGAAAGAATAGAGCCAAAACTTTGCAACTTTGAAGTTCAAGTAAGGCATGACCACTAACATCAACATTTCTTAAACAAACCTGGAACAGTACAGGTAATTTAGCAAGCAGATTTTAATGCTGCACCAAATCTGAAGATTTGACTAAGCAAGACTGCTTTGACACAAGGCTGAAGGCTGTACTGAAGGTGGTCTTTGGGATTTTCAGACTGGTACCAAGTATTAGAGAAAATTAACTGAGGCATTATATTCCTTAACTCAGTATTTCAATTGATACTGTTCAAAGTCATCAGCTGCAAGAACCAGACACATTTTGGGAACCCTTCTCTTAGAGAAACATGGACTACTCCCACCTGGGAGTGCCAGGCTGCCCTGCTGCATAAAGGAGAAGCAGCACTGGTCCCACATCCTTCCCTTACACAATAGCTACCACATCAGGTGTTTGGCATATGCAGAGAAAGATGCCATGTATTTTAGGCAGAAGAGGCAACTGTCACTAGATTAGTGTCTCTGTAATCTCTGTTGGTTACTTCCAATATGACTAAATTAGAAAGACTAAACTCACAGCAGATGAGACAGCCAGTGATGACCAAAACACAGCAACACACTGATGCTCCTACAACATGTGCACAAATGGACACTTGCCAGCATCCTGTTCCTCAGGGCTTCATCCCCAACCCCATACAGAACCATTAATGTGTTAATGGGGTAATTTTTACCTCACTTGGCCAACACATGGTCCTTTTCAGAGAAAAATCAAAGCAAAGCTGTGGATCTCAGCTACAACACAATAAGCAAGGATAAGGAGGCAGCAAGGAGAGAACAAGGCCCCTGGTCTCTCTGCTTTAGGGGTGTTATTTGACACTAGAAACAATTTAGCAAATAAAGAATAACTAGAGCTTTTAAGAAGTTCTGGCATTGCACTTCTGCATTCTTGTAACAGAGCTGACTGGCCGGAGGTCATGTGAACACAGAGCTGTTAGGTAATACAGGAAGAAGCATGCAATGTTAATCAGTAATTGGATTAATAGCTGACGGAACTCAGAGTTTCAGGTATGAATTATTCATCTGTTTTTTCATTCAGAAAATACTGAAATTGCAAAGTACCAAATTCCTACATAAAGCAGTGAGGTGATCCTATGAATCATCTTGCAAGTTCCAATCATGTGCTAGTGACTGACTCATGAACATACAAGCACTGGAAGAGGAAACCATCCCATTACCTTTGATAATATCCATGCTCTAAAGCATTGTTAGGTCAGGTTTCCCACTCACTAAGATACGTGAGTAATGACAACCCATTTGCATATACAGATTCAGCAGTTATAGCACTGCAATAACACCCAGGCTAGAGAGGCCATCACTGAGGAGATCAACAGACTCAAAGTGAATACCTGAATAAAGCTTCTCCATGAGCATGTGCTGTAGGTCAACAGCTCGTGGTTATAAGAGGCTTTCTCTTTCTGTTCCCTTTTAAACAGAGGCTACCTCAGGCCTCACTTGACAGTCTGTGAAACTCTTGTGAGAATAGCAGCAAGGGGAGGAGATGCGGTCCAAGAAACCCAACCACACTTCCCCTTGAAGAATGTGCCCCCCTCCAGGACACATCAGCAGCTGAGCTGCAGAGCGCAGCCTCACACCCTTCTTGCCTGCCCTGCTGTGCTCCCTGCGCAGCTGTCCTGCAGAAACTCACCCCAGGGGAAATACAGGCATGGACTTGTGCTTCAAGAGCCATTTAGCAGCTTTAGAAACTCTTACGAAGCAGCCAGTTATTCTGACCTGCTGCTGTAGAGCACACACAGCTCGCCCTGTCATCCATTTCCTCCTGGCGAAGCTGGCGGGCTATCAGCATGGAGCCAACAGCTGTGGTTTCTCACAAGTCAGCCCTTACACCACAGGACATGTGAATGCTTGGAAGAAGTCAGCAGTCTGTCCAGAGCACTCTGTCACCCGG
Source organism: Chaetops frenatus (assembly GCA_013400775.1). NCBI lineage: Eukaryota > Metazoa > Chordata > Aves > Passeriformes > Picathartidae > Chaetops > Chaetops frenatus. The sequence continues at coordinate 508,277 of VZTR01011387.1, forward strand.
ATATTAATGCTAATGGCATAACTGGGCAACAGCTTGTCTCTAACTTCTGCATGTGCAGACCAACCCCTCGCTGACATCTGTAAACATCTCCCATTCTGTTCATCAACCAGTTGAGACAATTAGCTCTCACAAAGACTCAGACTTTCACCTCACTATGCCTAGAGCAAGAGGGAAGACCCTCAAAGAGAGCTCCTGGTTTCACCTGAAGCTTGCAATGGCCAATATCCTTTCCCAAGTACTAACAAGGGCATTAAGTCTCCCAAAGCAACTCCAGCTACATTTGCAAGAAGCAGACAAAGTACTGACAAGTAGTCAGAGAAAGCAGGGAATGTTATCTTTCATCATGCTAACATCAGAGCCCCTGTTTTACCGAGACAAATGCTCATCAGAGAAACATCTTGTGATAAGCCCTCAAAACTGAGTTGTACTGTAGCAACACTTCCCGTTTCAACTGAGTGGAGAGAAGCATGCTGAAAAAAAGCAAGTGAGAAGAACAAAACACAGCAAAATGTAAGACTTTGTGAAACTGTCCATACAGAACAAATAAACTGCTCCCCCTTCTCTCCAAAACCCTCACCCCAAGAAGCTCATCTACAAGCACAACACCTACAAACAGATTTTCAGCTCTACAAAGAGCATAGTCATGTTTCATATGTCACACAAAGTTTGAAACTACAATAAACTATTTCTCATCCCACATCAAAGAAATAAGGTGTATTTTACTATGTCAAGTTTTGCTACGGTCCTTGCAGGTCTAGTGGTCAATTTGTTACTGGATCAAGTGCATAAACTTAAAGAACTAGCTGGGGTGCACAGGAACAGGACAGAGACAGGGAAGACATTGAGGAAGAAGCAGGGTTCTGGCCACCCAGACAAGAGATATTGTGTACATGACCAAAATCTCAAGCAAGAGAGGCTGGAATAGTTCACTTCCACTACCTCTGGCAGAGAGAGACAACATATGCTGACAAGGCATATGCGCGCCTCTTATGACTTTCAAGGGTGCCAAGAATCACATTATATTCATCACTGATTCACGTCTTCCTGAGAAGCCACATGTAAGAAACATGAACATCCAACTTGCTAATTCATTATCTCCTCTTGCAATACCTCCTTGATTCAATTTAAGCACAATGCAAAACGCTTGCAGACGGTCTCCATAAAAGCCTACAAACCTGGAACACCCTCTCAGAGAGCTGGGCAGCTGTTTGGAAACATCCCACCAGGAGATCACTGCTTGATTGAAGGTGTGTTTCTACAAGTGGTTTCAGTAGATCTAAGACTACATTACTACTGCAAGGGCAGTCACACCTTCCTTCTCCTTCAAATAATTTCTCTTGGAATACCACCCTTGCAGTCCAATGCCACACCCGATCATCCAGACAGATCAAAGGTGGAGAATGAGGCAGGTGCTTTTGCAGCACTCCATGCTAAGGTCAGCCTATGCCACTGATGAAACTTCTCCCTGGGAAACTCAAGATACACTGTTAGAAAAACATATCAAAAGTTCTCTGAGGTAATAACAAAGAACCATGAAAATCTTACAAAATGCAACCCTGGCAGCAAAACAACTGTCCAAGTACACAAGAGTCTGTGAAATCACTTAATTTCTGTTCCGTTCATCTCTTCAGACTTGCTCCGTAAAGCATCTTTGGCTTGACCATACTTCTGCCAAAATTCTTCAGAAATTACTTCAGCTGCTCTAGATGTGAATGTGATCAGTGATGGCCACTGGGCTCTTACTTTAAGCAAGTGTCTTAAAGCCTTGCAGGTCTCATTAGCAGATACCTAGAATTATCCTTAGACATCACCATAAAGCAACCTGTAAGGAGACTGTCAGAACCACAAGCCACAGAGAAATAGGATTAGTATTTACAAGGTGCATAAGGACTATTATAGTCTGAAGCTTCTTAACCACCACAGTTTCTGTCCTTTACTATTTCTGGGCTTTCCTGTCTCTTTAGAAAGCTAGCGTGCACCTATGCTAGCACTGCTTGAATTTTATATTGCCATGAAAGAAAATCCATGAGGTACTGCTTTTTATGTAAATAAACTGGGACTTTATGAAACACCTTGATGACAAACAATTCATCAGTCCTGCAGCTGGGAAGATTATTTTAACTGCTTGATCCCATCTGCTACAGATGGATAAGAACATCATCACATTCCTCTCAGAGAACTCCCAGTATCACTTGGGTGCTTAGTTAAGGTTTCTCCAATTGCTTTAGCCAGCTCTCTGAAGTCTCTGAGTTTCCAGCATCAGTCATGTATAGCTATGCATGGAGAGGCATGGTACCAGCATGCTCTCTCAACCTGAACTCCTGTGCAAGAGCATCACAGTTTCCTCTCCTTGAGAGGCAGTGAGAACCAGCCAGGCTGCCAAGCTCCCAAGCAACAAAGCAGGCTCTCATTTGCACCCAGAGGGCTGACTAATACCGCACCCACTCCTCACCAATGAGCAGGGTCAAAGAACACCAGCTTATGTTTCAACACAAAACTGAATTTTTCTCTGTTCTGTTAAGAATTCACTTAATTTTAACGTTTCAAAGAGGAGGGAGAGAGAACTGCATGCTACCACCTCATGTCTTCAAGGCCACTTCAATAAACTGGCAGAAGTCAATGTTGGATGTAATTAATTGAGATAGAACTACTCAGAACATATTCCTCCACAGAGCACTGAGACTCAAGTTTTGGCAGTTCCTGTCAAACTTAAAAATACATCGTGAATTTAGGTCTCTTGACCTAAATGGCAACTATTAGCAAAAGTAAGCAATCAAATAATTACAGAAGCATAAAGCTAAAGGGAATCTCCCATGTACTACAACTTCATCTATTTGGGTTGAGAAACACTTGAGAACATCTGTCCAACATGACCTTAAATTCTGAGTAGCTTATTCCAAAGTTGCTTTATCTTTACAGCTTGAGTCCAGCACAGGACCCTAAAGATGATTAAGGAACTACAGCAGCTTTCATAAGAGGAGAGGCTGCCAAGAGCTGGAACTCTTCAGCCTGGAAAAAAGAAGACTCAGGGGAATCTTATATCGACAAGACAGAAGGAAATGAAAAACAGGGAGCCAGACCTCCACAGTGCCCACCAACAGGAAAGAGGCAATGCACACAAACTAAAATGCATGAAGTTCCATCTGAACACAAGAAAACATTTTGTTACTCTTGAGGGTGGTCAGACACTGGAACAGGTTGCTCAGAGAGGCTGTGAAGTCCTGCAGTCTCCATCTGCAGAGACATTCAAAACCCTACTGGAAATGGTCTTGGGCAAACTTCTTTATCTAACCACGCTTGAGCAGAAAGATTAGACTAGATGATCTCAAGAGGTCCCTTCCAACCTGAATTATATGCTCTCAAATTTCATCTGCAGTTTCACCAGTGCAACAGAAGAAAGCCAGGAATTTAATTCAATTCCTTGACATGAACAGGAAGAAGAATTATACAGCTTGTGGTTCTTCTTATGCCATTTCCCTCTCAAAAAAGCTTACTGCCTTGGTCTCTGGCCTCTCTCAATGAGCCACTCAGTAGGTGGAGTAACATTTCAGCTCTTCCTGACCTAAAAAGCTCAAAAAAAGTTCTCATCTTCCTTCTAACTGTCCACGGCTCTCCATCTTCACCATATCATTCCTTACACCTCTTATTTCACAAAAAGTTTGTTGGTAGTCATCTTTCATTCTTGTCTGTTCCAGTGCACAAGAGCTCTGCTCAGCCAAGGCTGCACTTGTCCTTCAGCAGCCCAGTTCACAGCTGCTGTCATATTCAGTTATCACCTCAGCAATCTTGGGCAGATGTGGACTTCCCTGCATTTTTACCCACAAGAGATGGCTTGGATACAGAAAGCTCAAAGCCACTGATTGATTAGTAAATTCTTAGGAAATGCCAACTTTTAAAGTGGGAAATTTGAAATGTTTCAAAACAACATAGGTAGGGACAAATAAACTGGAGCAGCTGAAACACCAAGTGAGCTTTGAGAACACATGAGGAAGAGAAAGGTCACTGACTCAGACCATGTGGCTCAGACTCCCAGCTGCTCAATGCACATAGCAGAGCTATCATAAGCCAGCAAGAGGGATTAAGTAGCAGGCTGGTCACTGCACCCTGGCTAGTGACTATACCCTGCTGGACCTGAGCTGGTGTGTACAGAGACATCCTGGGCAAGACTGTTTAATCTAGAGAAAAGGAGACTCAGGGGGGAACTGCTTTCTACAACTACGTCAGAGGAGGCAGTAGACTGGTGGGAACTGATCTCTTCTCCCAGGCAACATGCAATGGGATAGGATGAAAGATCTTTAAGTTGCTTCAGGGGAGGTTTGGATTGGATACTATGAAAAATTTCTTCACTGAAAGGGTGGTCAAGCATCAGAACAGGCTGCCCAGGCAAGTGGTTGGATCACCATCCCTGGAACTCTTCAAAAAAAACATGAAGATTTGGTATTGAAAGTTTAGTGGTAGGCTTAGCAGTTTTAGATTAGTAGTTGGACTCCATCTTGAAGATCTTTTCCAGCCTTAATAATTCTGTGATTTCTATCCCCTTAGCACACTTATTGCATAGTCTGAAAAACTTTCCCACAGATAACAGGAGTACCTGCAAATGCAAACCTTCGAGTGCCCTGTAGTTTGCCAGAATTGAGAAACTTTAGAAATACCCCATCTACAAGAGAGCAAGAGTCAGCATCAGCACACAGTTTTCAACAAGGCTAGATGAGTATTTCCTCATTTCTGAATTAATACTGAACTAATAAAAATTAAAATAGGTTTCAGCATGTGATGTCTGTGGGTGTCGTGTTCCCGTGATGCCCTAAACAAACCACAGCCAACATCTGTGCTAGAGGGAACAGCAGAGCCTGCACAGGGCCAGTGTGCGGCCTCTGGAGAAGAATTTGCCCTGTGTCCTGTACCATATGCCTCACCAGCTCAGGATTCAGCAATTCGGAAGCTGAAGCTGAGTCACTTTAGCACCAGGCCTAGTTTTGACACTGGTGTTAGAAGTAGAGGTGAGTGCATGTGAAGAGAAAGATTTCCCAGTGGAAGACACCCAGACCCAAACAATTTCAAATATGGTCATGAACTTTCTCTGCTAAGTGCAGTAAGAATTAAGGGCTGCCTTAATCAGGAAAAATTCAGACTTAACTAAGACCAGAGCAAAGGCTGTTTCTCTGTGGGAGAGGTTTGTTCTCATAAACATTTCAAGTTGCTCATGCTGCAACCAAACCATACAGCAGACTTTTTTTACCAGTTGAGAAGAAAGTTTTCACAGTTTCACCCAAAAAAGGAACTATGTACACCTGGGGCTGTCTTCAGGGGAAACATAAGAACATTTGCATTTGAGGCCATTCACAAAACTTCTGTAGAATCACACAATAGAAGAGGTCACAGAGTCATTTTTTCCCCACACAGAAGTAGCATCTGATATGTTCATCCAAATACTTTGGCCATGAAAGCAGCCCATCTTAAACAGGTTCTTCCTTCACAAGAATCAGAGTGACAGTAGACGGCTCACCTTTGCAACTGCTCTGATGTGCACAAACCAAAAACCTGACATGGCATGCAGGCGACAGCCACATCAGCTATGACTGCCATAACAGTAACTGAAGTCCAGAAATTCTGAATCTTTTTGTATCAAACTGTTTGGAACATTTTGCAGCAGACTCCACAGCAAATGAATTTAGTTTTATCTCATTTTTTCTCTCAGTCAAATATTTTCTAGATACGCTGGAGTCAGTTTGAGATCAACATAAGCTTATTAAAATGAGAAAACAGAAAATAAGCTGATTTTTTTTGTTATGTAGAAACAGCAACAAAAATCCAAAGAGTAAACTCCCTTTCAAAACACCATCTACAGAAAGCCAAAGCACAGTTTGTTTCAGCACATGCTAGCTTGCAGCACAGATGGAGAACGACTTTATGTCCAACTGTGAGAAGTGAGACTCTAGAGCCTTACATTGAAAAGTTTTGCAATAGATGTCTGGCAGCCAGCCCACTAAAGAGCCAGGCAGCCCATTAAATTGCTGCTCAGAATGCAGCAAGCTTGGCAGTAATACTGGCAAGAACTGCCTCTGTGGAAAGATTTCAGAATCAACATCCCTTTGTATTCTCACACACTTTTCAATTACACTAGAACTTACTCCTAGTCTGGCCTAAAATAGCTCTGACAGTCCTTGGGTATGTCTAGTAACACCACTAACACTAATAAATCTCCCCAATTTTGAACAGCATAGTTAAAATCAACAAAATATTGGTTCTGTGTTCTATACCCAAGTTTGGAGGAAAACAGTACCTAAATTTTGCTTTTGACAGAAAGTGTCAGAAAGGCTAATTTAATCTCTGTTCAGTTTTATTTTTCAGGATATAAAAGTTTAGACACTGTTTTCTGTCTTCTTCCTGACTAAAAGCAAAGGAGCCAGACTACTTTAGCTCTAGGTTTAGTTTAGCTCTAGCATTGGGAAAACAAGATGTTTTAGAGGTATGTGAAAGCGAGATGCAAACTTCAGCTTATGAAGATTTTTAGAACATACTAAAAATATCTGTTGTCATCTGGTTACTTGAGAATGATATCTTCAGCATAATCCCTAAATAATCTTTTTTCAGAGGAACTGTTTTGACCAAGACCATGACTTTCAAAGTTTATTTTTTACTGTGATAAATTTGTCATCATGATTATTTCAGTTGTTATCCTGGCATAAGGCATCTTTATGCACACAACACTAGCCACACTACCTCATTTATGCCATGGAATAGAGATAAATCTTAAACCAAGATGCAACTGCAGGATTCCAGTCTTGCTGAGGCTGACAGAGAATACTATAACCCTAACTATGGCAATGTCATAAAAATACCCAGACCAGCATGACTGCCCAGAGCTCTCCACCTTCATTTCAACAGAAACTATGAGAAAGGAGCTCTACATACTCTTCTAGAGTTCAGGAAAGTTTGGAATCAATTAAAACTCAGTACAGAAGGCTTGTGCAGTCTTCAGCTGTTAATACTACTGTGCTAGTAAGTCCTCTGGGCTACTTAGAAGGTGATCGCTTTCAGATTGCTTGGGTTGTTTTTAAGGCCATCATTGCACTTCTTTAATCAATCTCTGCCTTTTTGTCATAGGTAACAAAGTGATCTGTTGTCAGTATGGTTACATCTTTGATTTTAGGCCCACTGCTAGAGAACACATATTAGACCTTAATTTGGTTCTGGTATGACAGAAACAAGTTGGAAGAAAAAGATAATTCTTTTCCTTAAACTAAATAAATAAAAGACAATTTTCCATTGATTGGGGTCAATAAACTGCAGAGTACAATATTTAGTTAGAATTTTAAATATAGAAAGTTTTCATTTTCAATTTGCTTCAAAAGTGGGCACCTGAGACAACCTCAAATTCAGGAGTTCTCTGTGAGTCGCTGGTAATCTCTCCTGAATTAGGGACCAGTGGATCAGGCATAGAAAAATCTGCTTGCATAACTTAGAAGAGTTGGACAATTTGCTTTAGTTTGTTCTTTAGGTAAAGCACATTACCAATGTTAAAATGAGAATAAACAATATCATGGATCTCCCTCCTCCAACCAGAAAGCACAACTCTTAGCTATGGTCTTACCTTCTGAAATAGCCTTCTCGACAGCTGCAAGGTAAGCATCAGGCTCATCATCATTTGTGAGTTCTTGCCACTGAGACCAGTCCTTGAAAAAGGTCAAATAGTCGTCACAGTCCGTAATACCACAGAACAGCTTGACTACTTTGCACGGGGGCCATAAAGCTTCCTGAAGGCTCTGCAGGATGTGAGGGACATAAAAACTCTGCACCAGCTCAGCAGAAAGCAAAAGGATGATACTCCGACTTCTGCTGAACAGGTCCAGCTCCTGGTGGGAGATGGTGGAGTCGTCTTCCAGCTGGTAGCTCAGAATCCGATGCTTTCGAAGGTGCCAAGTCAAGAGGAAGAGGTTCTGGAGGTACTGACACCATTCAGTGGCGTCACTTGCATACACAATCAGCACATCATAGTCTCCAGGGGTTCCTGTAAAGGTGCAAGATGATCACAGGAGAAAGGATTAAATTCAAACCATGAACTGACCTACAGCTTTGCAATAAAAAACCCCACAGCACTGTCTCTAATTCCTGTCAGAAACTACGAAGTATTTCAAAAGAACAGTGGTTCTATCCAAAGTGAGGTATTCACAGCCACACAGCTATTCTAAGGGTGAATGGACTCCTACTTACATCTGCTCCACTAAATTTAAGTAGTTTTTTCATTCTTAAAAATGAAGAAAAAAATATAAATGCTCTTCCTATAAAGAAGAGCATTTCCTATGCAGTTTCAAGTGAAATTAATTATACACAGAGATTTAAAGAATTCTGATAGGAAAATAAAGCCACAAAAACCAGACCTTCAAAACAAACTAACTTGAAAAGGAGAGTTCACTCTCACACAAACAGTTAAAATCATTTTAGGCAATTACAGGGTCTCTGCAACACAATTGCAGATCATTACATGCCTAACTGGAGCATACACCAAACAGCACACCTAAAATAACAAAGTCCTTTATTTAAATGAGGTCACACAACGCTTACAGGAAGTCACTATGGTCCCCATGGTGTTAGATATTTGCTCTCATAGCAGCAGAAAGCAAACTGCCTGCAAAGCATGCATGCAGCTAAGGGAACATCAGCCCCAGTGCTCACAGCACAGACACTCTGTCATTCAGGCTTCAGACACTTCATGTTAGAGTCCTTCCTCAAAACTGTCAGAAAGTTTTCCCAGCAATTTTTGGAATGACAAACGCTCTCTTCACAGGGAAAGAACTAATACAATAGTGGTGGCCATAATAAAGCCCAAAATATGCTCACCAAAGTTGACTTCTGTAATTCTCTAGAGACAGCTTCTACCTACAGAGTCATGCATTTCTGTGCTCTGGAACAAAAGCACTTAAAAATGTTAACAGCTTGCTAAAAGTAGATGCAAATTGAACCAGTTTGACATGATGCAGTGCTCTCCCACCAATCTCATGGAAACTGTTTAGTCTAAATTTAAGTTTTTCCATTTACCTGCAAAGAAGTTTACTCAAAATTGAGCTCAGGTCCATGGTAAATTTCAGAGCTGAACATTTCAAGTCTTGTTAACAAATTATCTTCTAATTCCAATTTCTTTAGAAAAGTCAACATTTTCAACTCATCTCTATCATGAAGCAAGCAAAGGCAATTTTTTCCAATTTAAGTAGAGAGCAATGCCTAAAATTTGGCAGCCAAAAAGAGGATCTGCAGAGTGAATTTACCAGAACTGAAGATGACAGTTTTCAGTCACCTTAGAAAAATCCAACCAAAATTGCACAGCCTCCAAAGACTTTATTCTATCGCCTTCCCCAGAATCTTCATTAAGAAATTACAGCTAAAACAATGTCTAGGCTGAGGGACCCCAGCCCTAAACTATACAACTAGCAGCTTTAAACTGTAGTTCAACAGAAGTGATACAATTGTGAAGTAAAGAATGGAGATGTACTCAGTGCTCGATCAATAGTGTTTCAGTTACCTACATAAATAAGGGAGTCTCTAGCGGTGAAAGGAGGATATCTTAGCTATGGAGAACATGGACAGTGCAATGCTGAAGTATTCACTGGGACAGCTGCATGTTTGTGAGTGAATATAGCTCCTGAATCCCAGATGGAGGCTTGTAGGAGACAGCATTCCTAAAGCAGAGGGTCCAGCAAACTCACAAAGCAGAGTCCTTGGGACTCAAAATGTTGGGACCTGTAAGCTAAGAGTGGAGAACTACTGTGAAAAAGATGGCTTTCACACCAGTGAGCACACCACTATGGCCAAAATATCACCAATGGTGGCTGAACACCACCTGGCAAAGACAACAGAATCACATGAGCAAAAACATGAAAACCAAGCAGAATTCAAGTTTTATTCTAGAAAGGGAGATGTACCACAGACTTCTGCTTTTACTCTCTTGTGTTGATTTACATGCACTACAGTGGGAAAGGACAGCACAACTGTCTGCTGAGAATGGAGCCCACACACTGCACCATGGCCAGCTGATCCCAACCTCAGCAGATGGGGAGACCATACAGTGACTCTCCGAGGTGTGCCCAAAGCTCTGAAAGTCCTACCCTGGCGCTCTCTGGCAGCAGTCTCACCTCCAGTCTCTGGAAAAATCAGTAGTGGCCTCCTGGGCATTTCAACATTCTGTAAGATGGACAGCCTTTTACATGCATACAATAAACTGAGGAACAATGATCCTAAAATGAGAACTGAGAAATAAAATTACTGACTCCACTTGTAGAGCCAAAGTAACGCTCTGTTATTGTTCATAAGCAAAAATACTGGAAGTGGGTCCTGCACAGCTAAATAAGCTTAAGTCAGCATTGGGACTGTTTCAAAAAAAACCCCAAAAATCTAGAAATAACTTCAATTGCAACATTCTCTTTTAAAGGAAGAATTACACAGGACTCTCCTTCCTGGATCATGCCATTATTTGTCTAACCAAATAGCTCCCTTTGCAACACTAACTACTGTCCAATCCTCAGGGAAAGGCGTAATAAATGGAGAATACAGAACATTTCAGGGAGGTTTTTCACAATTCTTCACACATCAGAAAAACACACAGAGCACAGTTCAAAACACAATGTATACTCTGCCTATTGTACACATATAGGGAAATCCTTTGGTGAACACCAAACATTTTATTTCCTTAAACCCTGCCATTAGATAGATGCTTTGACAATGCTTCTGACAGGTTGGTTTTGGAAAAATAAACACAAGGAAGTCTTCAATTAAAGGATGAAATATATGAACATTATATACAATAGCAAGATGAAAAAAAAAATGGTTGGCTGGAGCAAGTCTATCTTTCACACTCCCAAGTGTGATCTAGTTTAAATTTTAATTAACAATACCTTGTTACTAGATTCCTAAGCTTAGATTATTAAAAATACTTTTGCCTCTGTTTACAAAATGTCAGCACTATTAACAACACTGCAGGGTGTGTTCATTTATTTCATAGAAAATCACGAAGGTGCAGTTCTGCTGCAGTTTGCAATGACAAACCATAACCTTTGGACTGCTTTCCAGCTCTAACTCCCTCTTCAGTGTTTAGCTGCACACTTCACAATCCAGCAAAGATAAGAGACTGATGAGATTACAAACCAGTACCATAGAAATACCTAAGACCTAGAATTAAAGTGTAAGCCCCACAGATTAAACAGCACAAACAACATGATACAAAGCTTTCCCTAGCTTACAAGCTGCACACGGAATGGAAGAGGATGAAACAATTCCATAAAAATCACATACACTCATGGCAAGAGAAGACAAGTATACATGATAATGTTATGTCTTCACAGTCCCTCTCTGAGAAGCAAACAAATCAGGCTCATCTCCAAATTATTTCTGCAGGTAGTAAGGTGATGATCTTCAAGTTCAGCCCAAACATGTGTTAGAGGTTTATGGCCATATTCTAAGGTTCTGATTACCACTGAAATAGCTAAACAATACTGTGGGAAGCTGGCATATCAGCTCTGGGTAAGACTCCATCTCACATTATCAACTGTTATTATCTATTATTTCATTCCATCGGCCAAAAGGTTTGACCCTTTTTCAATTTACAGATCATAAAGGTTTCCATTGTCCTGTGGGTCCCATGAAGAATATTCAGGGCTTGTAATAATACACAACTTTTCTGTGTCACTTTTCACATACCTCTCATAAGTAGATCATGACTTCTCATTGTCCACAGACCAGGTAAAAAACTGAGACTAAATCCTTTACTCCAACTCAGACGACCATATGCACTGGCAAACAATTTATTTTCATCTGCTACAAAAATATCCATCTCCAATTCTGACTACATAAGAAAGGCATTATGTAACCTATTCCAGTGTGTTTTGGGATTCATGTGTATGGAGGATACAGAAATATTGCTGTCCAAAAATCAATCCTTGATAAATGGGAATTCACTCTTCATGAATGACAACTGTCTATGGTGTAAAGGAAACCCAACTCAGTGTCTTAGTAATCAAATTCTCAAAAGAGAGAACACTTTCAGGAGGTGATAGAAACTGCTGGTAGGCCATTAAGAGACGTCCTCAGCACCTTCCACATTTCAGTATCTGAAGTGTGTGTATTTAAGTGATGTATGATGAAATAAACACATTCTCTGCATACATGGAATGCACAGTAAGAGTGATCACATGCAATAATTATTAACGTCCTAGTGAGACTTCTTACCTCAACTGAATAGAAAATCTTCACTTTAAATAAAATGCTGCAAACAAGCAAGAGGAAATAGCAGAATCAATTTGGATAAAATTTCTGCAAACCAAACTTCACAGGGAGGAACAAGAAATTTGCATTACGATACGCTAATCTAAAGTTGTTCTATTTTTAAGAGTCTCTGTGAAATCACCTTCTGTTTATAAGGAGAAAAATGGTTTTGCCCACAAGTCTCCTGAGGCCTCCTTTTAGCTTATTTTTACATCACAAGGAGATACGTGTCAATGAAACGCAAATGTTACTTCATACCCTGAGAATGGCACGTTTTGTCCTTTTTTAGCTAAAACCCATACACTTCCCTGCAAGGAGAGGAACTTGCAAATTGGGCATTAGCAAGACTTACACAATACAGGCTAAACTCCTCTCCCCTTGAGTTTGCAGCTCTATTCTAGGTAGCTTTACCTGCACATATGTTAGCTAAAACATTTTCAATTACGGCAAACTAGCTCAGCTTGTAACCCTGTGCCACTGTGACAAGGGACACCAAGTCATACCCTCAAAAGGAAGTGGTGCTAAAGGATAAAGCCCTATTTAGAAAGACCTGACTGCTCCACAAAACATCACTGAATGACATGCAAGTGGTAAAGGTGTACTGAAGCAAATTACAGAACACCCTCCCCCAGAGCTCGCTGATCTCCGAGTCGAAGTGCATTTAAGACGCAGGAGAGCTCTGTCAGCAACCACCCTGAGCTCCAGAGAGGAGAAACAAGGCAAGCTAGAAAGCGCTGCAGCCCGGCTACGAGCAAAGGAGCCACAGCTGCTCTGAAGAGCGCCAGGGTGCTCTGGACCCGGAGCGCGGACCCCTCTTCCCCTGTCCCCAGCAGCGGAGCGCCAGGGGCGCGCAGAGCTCCGCTCCGTTCCGCTTGTCGGCACCTTGGCGCGGGGCAGCTGCGGAGAGCCCCGGCCCGCCGGAGCACAGCGGGGCCACCGCGCAGCATGACCGGACGGAGAAGCCCCGTCGCTTCCCCGCGGCTCCCGGGACGACAGCCACGGCACCTACCGGGGGCCGCCATGGTCCAGGGCTGGCGGGGAAGGGGCTGCTTCCCTTCCCTCACATCGGCGGCACAGAAACGCGGTGCATCCCCCCGCGGCCGCTCCCTCGCCCCCGGCACGGCACAGGACACGGCACCGGACACGGCACCGGGCTCCTCCCGGCCCCGCCTCCCGCCTCCCGCCCGCGGCGCCCCCTGCAGAGCCGGGCACGGGGCTGCTCCTGCCCGGCCGTGCGTCACCTTCCCGGTACTCGGCGGCATTCTTCCCCAAGGAGGGAAACTGCCTTTTCCAGTTGGCTCCAATCATATATTCCATAGGTGGCCGAGGAAACAGCGCTACAACGAGGAAAAGTTGTGTTACAGTGATACAGTGGTCTCGAGAAACCCAGAGCAATAGTGGAAAAGAACAAGCGATACCTGCTTTATACTCATCCCTAACTTAAGTTTTGTCGTGTCTTCTATGAGCAAGGAAAACTTCTAGGGGGAAGCCAAGTTGTTCCCTACAGAACGAAATAGTTTGATGTTCTGAGTCTTCATCTAGAAGATGCTGTCTTTCAAGTGAGATTTACCAATTTCTGTAAGATTACACTCGTGTTTGAGTACAGAGACAATGAGCAGCACGACACTGTTCCGAGAGTAGGACTCAAATTAGTAATTTTGTCACCGAATACAAAGTAAGAGATCCTGCCTGAAGTATTCAGCCTATTCCTTTGCAAACTTAGAAAGAACACTTGTACGGGTGAGATCTTTCATTGACGCATTTCAGCACAGCAAAAGCAGACCCCTTACAATCTGGCTTCCCAGTCGAGGCAGTCATTCCCAAGCAGTCAGTTGACATTCTGTAATACAGCTTAATGTCACTGCTAATGTTAGAACAGAGGTGGTTACAAGCAGAAAGGAACCAACTATTTTCCACTAATCAACTCTATCGTAGAAGTTAGTCAAACTCTCTTGTTGCCTCCAAATATTTCTTTACTCAAAACCTACTTTAAGCTTACAAACTGTGTGCCACTGCCTGTCTTCCAAAACTAGTGTTTGCTCTCACAATAGGGAAGTACTAGGACAAAAAAGCACTTCCCGATGATAGAGCCTTATGAGTAACTCCAGGTATGCAAAGAAGAAACCATAACTTTCCCCTCTGAGTCATCCCAAAAATATACACTAGAATAAAGAACACACTGGAGAAATGGGCAAATACAGAACCAACCTGGGATTTGTGTGAAAGACAGAAGTTAACTACTTGGAAACTAGAGTCTCTAAGAAAAGTATTTTACTATTATTGAACAGCAAGCATATATAGAGAACTATTAAAACAGATGGATAACCACGCATATGACTTCATGACTGTTCCACATTGTTTCCCTTGTTAACCTGTGTATCTAACTTCCAGTATAAAAAGTTAAAAACAAAATAATCTCTCTGCTGTTAGACAGAATTTCAACATGCTGTTATGGAACAAGTTTTTAAATTCTCTCTCTTTAAAGCCTTGCAGTATCACAGAGAGGGCTAGCAGAGTCAGCTTCCAGCTTCGTGGGAACCCACAGGACTTCTCCATGTCAGTGTCACTTAGGATACTCTGCATTTTATTTAATCAATGCAAAGCCCACACAAAACCTCTGTAGCATTTAAATTTCCCAAGTCTCTAAAGTGAAATTACTGTGCCTTCACAAATGAGCTGAAGTAAAATAACTGCTAGTGTGTTGTTTCAGCAACCTCCAACTAAAAAGTCAGATGACAGATTGAGGCAAAAGCCCCTCCAGACCCTAGAACAGTAGGCAGGCCTAACAAACGCTTACAGATGTCCAAAGAAATAATTAAAAAGAAAAAATAAATGGAGCATTTCATCCTACCTTGCCCAAAACTGACTGTACAAGTCTTTCCTCACTTCAGTTCACTGCAGCATATGAACACAGCTGTATTTGCAGCATTATTCTCCAGGGTCTGTATTATCCCTGTCCAAAGAAAAGGACTAGATTGCTCTTTCCAGAGCCACTGCTTTTTTTGCTAGGTACTTAGAAGCAGTAAAAAGGAAAGGATTCAATAAGTGTTTGAATATCCAAACCTCTCTTCACTTTTTCTTGGTCATGAAAAGAGTGGAAAGGCTAGAGACCTCTCATGGAACTGTTCTCCTCTGAGATAAGCTGGGAAATGAGAGGCTGGAAAGCAGTGCTGCAGAAACAGACCTAGGGGTCCTGGTCGATGGCAAGTCCAACATGAGTCAGCAGTGCCCTGGCAGCCAGCAGGGCCAACCATGTCCTGAGGGGCATCAGGGACAGCATTGCCAGCCAGGCAAGGGAGGGGATTGTCCTGCTCTGCTCTGCCGACTGCTGGGGGCAGTTTAGTCACTGTAATATTAAAAAGATCTTATGCATACCTCTCCCTGCAGCCTTAACAAAAGAGATACGGCAGCCAAGGAGCAGACTGAAAAGACACATGAGGAGTAGGTGAGGGGAACAAAGGAATTCACAAGTAGTAACATAAATCAGTATAATTTGCTTGCTTTTTAGATCCCAGCATCTCCCACTAGTGCCTTGGGGAATACAAGGAGAAAACGGCTTTCCCTGCCAGGTCACCTGGACAGCAGCAGGCACAACACAGGGGAACACACCTAGAGAGCCACACACCTGTGAGGAGAAGCTGCCACACAGCACAGGGAACAGACCTAACTGGCAAAGGCCAGGCTGGAGAGGGAGATACTTATTATCCAGAGAAGAAGCAAAGCGAGCCAGTGAAGCAAACAGAGCCAGTCATTTCCCTAGTTCCTCACAGCAGTTACTTCAGACAGCAGGACTTAAAGTGACAATAGTTTACCAGCAAAAGCTGCATCTTTTTCTTTCCAATGCAGGCAAAAGCATAAAAGTTTGCTGAGCTTAGCAGATGAAGCTTGCAGCTGTAGGTTACTGTAGGGGGAAACTGCAAAAAATAGGAAATATTAGTTCCTGCAAAGAGTTTCCTTTCTGCAACACAGCCCCATGTTATTCCATACATAAGAGAGGCACGGCAGGTCAAGGCATCTTGAAAACATGTAAACATATCTAACGAAGCCTCAGCTGAACACCCCTTTACTGCTACACAGGCTACAACACCTGTACAAAATGACAGAATCTTACAGTACAAAATACCACACGAGCTAACTTTTACTTCCTCATGAGTGCAAAAGTGGAGCCTTCCAGAAACACCAGCAACAAGCATGCTTTGCTGAGAACAGAGCCCACTCAACTGTGTGCGTTCATTAGGCACCGAGGGACAGAACACTCACACAGGGCAGAACAGCAATATTTGGAAACAGTTAAGAGCATGGAGCTAGGTAGGGGAAATGTAAAAAGCTAAGCACTGCCTACCTACTACTGCTCTTTTGATCCTGGCAGCCCTAAATCTAGACTTTAAGCACAGCACTCTCTTTTCCCTTGGCCCTCAGCAAGCTTTATAGCACCCTCTATCGAAGAAAATCAAGAAAAGCGCCATCCATCATAAAGGAAGGAATAGAGGGCTACATCCATCAGAGCACACCTTCAGTTTACAGGAGAAAAACTTTCCTTGAAAAGTAACTAAAGCCACAGCAATATACAAGAGCTGAATGAAATCTCATCAGGATTTTGAGTACACTAACACGCTAAGCTTGTCCTGCTCAGCCTCATCTGGGGCTTCCTTTTCCATAGGTCCAGAAGCTCCTCCCTTTAAGGTCATGTCTGGGTCTTCACCTCTTACTTGACCTATAGCTGTTTCATACCCTGTCGCCAGCCTTGAAGCCCTTCAAGCCTATACTGCAGGTAGCCTTGTCTCAAACTCCTTTTCTTCTCCCTCTTACAGGCTGCCACTTTACGATCATGCTGTTACTTCTACCAACTGCCTTCGTTCCTGTATGGGTTTAATATGAGCATTCAGCACGTTCCCGTATGGGTTCAGCTGCTGATTCACAGCCCATCTTTCCTGAGACTGCCGGCGAGTCCCGTTAGGCGCACCGAGCCCTGCCCGCCGCCTTGCAGCCGCGTGGGACCGTGCCGTGCTGGAGAGGACTCTGAGGCTGCCCACAGCTGCCAGCTTGTTCTCCTGCCTGGAGCCGCCTCACTCCTGCTCCCCAGCACTCTCCTTTCGGCGATTTAAAATGGATTACAAGCAGGAGTAGGCTGGTGAGGCTTAAGTGGAGTTAAGTCTAAGTCCTCCCTTTTCCAGAGTCCAGTGGGCACTCCCGCGTTCCCAGCCCCTCTCCTGCCTTTGGAGCACAGGCAGTCGCTCGCCACTGCGTGTTGCCTTGACGCAGGCAACGACACCGAGGGAGCCTTTCCCCGTCCCCTCAGGACGGGAGCGCCCCTGCCTGAGGCGCGCCCGCGCCATCACCGAGCCCCGCAGCGCCGCGGCCAACGCGGCAGGGGCGGGGCAGCGGCGGCACGCACGCACGTACGCAAGCACGGACGCGCGCACGCAGGCAGGCAGGCAGTGGCGCGTGCGCGCGCAGCACGTGTCGGCGTGGGCATCATGGCGGAGCGGCGCGCCGTGCCCAGCGATCTGTTCCCCATGGTGCTGGCGTTCCTGCGCGACAGCGGCTGCCAGGGCGCCGCCCGCGCCTTCGCCAGGGAGGCGGCGGCGGTGAGCGGGGAGCGGGGATCGGGGATCGGGTGGGGGGGGCTCATTGACCGACCGACTGGCTGATGCGGCCTCTCTCGCTTTAGAAGGAGCAGGACCCCAACGCGGCCTCCCTCCTGGACATCTTCACCTACTGGCTGCGGTAAGTCCCCTCAGGACGCGGGTGCCCCTCCGCCCGGCCCGCGCCCCGCAGGGCCCCGCTCAGCCCTTCTGCCCGCAGATCTCCAGCGGCCCAGAAGAGAAAGCTGGTCCCGAACGGCGCCCAGGCCAAGAGGAAGCCGTCCGCCAGCAGTGACAGCTCCAGCGAGGAGGATGAGAAACCCCCGGCCAAGAAGCCGGGTAGGTTTGTGGGCGGCCCTGGTGCACACTCAGGTGGTGTTTGGCATTGGCTTCTCACGTGTATTTAGAGCTCAACTCCAGCAGCTCTTTTGAGGTCGTTCAGCAGCTATGGGGGATTACGTTTGTATTGACTGATCTAGGTTTTGGCAGGTCTTTTGCCCGTGACATGGAAGGTATGTTCATTCTAGTTAAGGGTGATCTCTTTATCTTGCTAAAATTTAGGCACAGTAGAGTTTGTGTCCCGCTGAAGGTTTTAGCCATTCCCGAGCAATGCCAAGAATCCGTACTCACCTGCTGCTTGTGTGAGGTTCCTACCCTTTTTTCTCTCAAGCTCGTGTACTGGTGCTATCAAAAAATACATCTCTCCACTGCACTTTGCTGTGTGGTGAGCTATATTTTTCCCTTTTGTCTGAAACTGTTCTTACCTCTTTGTTTATCACTGTACACGAGATTTTGTGTGTCTAGAAGTAGATTTGCAGGAGGGAGGGAGTAAATGAGGAGAGGGAGAGACACAGAAAGAAAATATGTTTTCAACTTAAGCCATCCTAAAGCTGAATTTGAACTTGGATCTGGTCTTTCTTTGATAAGGACAGTTGTAAGTATAACATGTGACAAAACTGTTTCTTTTGCTCCACATTATTAAAAAGCAATCAGTAACCAGGAAGTGGATTTGGCTAAAACACATTTAGGTGTCTGGAACCTTAACATGGCATTTCTGTGGCTCTCTTTGCAAGCACCAGTCTGTACTTGTTCAGCAGGTTTCTTGAAGCTGGAAAGTGTGCAGACCCAGCTAATATTATCCCAGTTTGGGGGGTGCTCACTCTTTGTGGGTTGTCCTTTTTGGTGATAGAAGTCTGCACTTAAATTTGTGTGTGACAAAGATAAAGTTTAGAATTGGTTTTACCTTTTTGGTTACCCATTTTGGAGCAATCTGCCACACAAGTGCTCAAGAAACAAAGTCAGTGTTATCAACTTCAGTCATGGTTTAATGACCTTAATATATCCTTTTGCCCTGATACCCCCTAGTGCAGGATATAGGTACATAAAAATTGTGAATTAACTTGTCATCAGTGTATGCTGTCTCTTACTTACAGCTAAGGCATCAGCCGTACCCAAAGCAAAAGCAGTTCCTGCAGACAAGAAGGCAGAGAGCAGCAGTGAGGACTCCAGTGATGATTCAGACTCAGAGGAGGAGAAGAAGCCAGCAAAGGTTGGCTTTTCTTCCCAGCATCTTTAATACACATTTGACAGTGATGAATAATAGCAAATTTAACCAACAGAATTGCATGTGAAATTGGGTTCAATTTCTGAACTATGAAGTACCCAGGCTGCTGCAGATACAACGCAAAAAAAACATTTCTGTAGTGCCATTTGGATTGATCCCAGGAAAAATTAATTTTTTGTCCAGTACCCACTTTGTTTCATATCCAAGTCTGGTCCTTGCTTTTATCCTGAGACTGCCAGGGATTACTTCCTTTGCAAAGAAAGATTTACTTAGAGTTGCTCCTGTAAGTCTGATCTTTATATATGTATATGTGTGTGTGTTTATGTAAAAAGAGAATCTTCTCTTTCCTTTTTCTTGCTGCAGTCATGGTCTTGAAGTGGAGGCAAGGAAGAATGATGTGAGGGGAGGAAGAGTTATACCATTGTACACTAGAGGAGGCCAGCTAGAGTAGCCCAGTCAGTGTTTTCAGACTTTAATCTAGTGTGATCTGTAGAAGGAAGACAACAGTTCCAGCCTCAGAGCTGCCCCATTTTGAGGAGGCAGAACTGAAGACTGATGTGCAAAGCAGGCTTCCACTGCGTTTCTGGGAGTTTTTCTAGAGCAAAACTGTTATCCCAGGATTTTCAGATCCTAACCACCAAGCAGAGTGCTGTTTTCAAATCAAAATGGTAACCTCTGTGAAAGACAGGTGTTTCTGCACGCTGTGTACATGTCTGTCTTACTAGCCTTGTTTTCTTTTCATGACTTTGAAGGTTAATCAATTTTTCCTGCTGTTGTTTAGAAAGGTGCAAAACCTGTGGTGAAGCCAGCTGGAACCAAAATCCAGCCTCAGAAGAAAGCAGAGAGTTCCAGTTCTGACTCCAGCAGCTCAGATGAAGGAGCACCAAAAAAGCAACCACCAAAAACACCTAAATCACCAGCAACACCTAAATCCGGTACCTGTTACTGTGTATCATGAGTAAAGTGGAAAACCAGAAAAGCAGGGGAGGAGTGCTGGCGACTGTACCTACATGCAAAGACATAATGTATTTACATAGCAGTCTGAAAATCCGCTTTCACTGCTGTTTGCACTCCAGTCCAGTCTTTTCTGACATAGAGGTGTAGAACAAATAAAACATCTGTGCAAATAAAGCATGTGGTCCTCAACACTGCATTGTTTGAATAGGTAGCCGTAGCCAGCAACTTTAACTGTTTATGTTTTGCTTTTACCATTGTCTTCCCCTCAAAAAGCAGGGAAGATCTTCACTTAGCCTTTAGTTTTGGAACTTCCCGTGAGCTAGAGGACAGTTTCCAGAAAACTTTCTCTAAGGTTGCAATAAGATAAACCAACAGTTTTGCAGTACTACCTTAATCTGCCCTATAGGCTTCTGTGGTTCTTCTCTCTTTAAGATACTCACTCCTCAATGTAATTATCCCTTGTTTACCATAGCATGTTTTGCAATGTCTCTTTTTACTTGTCTCAAAAGGAAGTAAAGCTGCCCAGGCAGCCACCAAAGTTGTCAATGGAAAAGCAGCAAGCAGTAGCAGCAGCAGCAGCAGTGAAGATTCTGATGAGGAAAAGGCTGCACCAAAAAAGGTAAATTAGACTATGAAAAACTTAATGAACAGTGTAGAAGTCTAGTAAGACTGGGTGTTATCCTCTTGCAGGCACAGACTACACATAACTCTTACACCTCCTTTCCTTCACACAGTGGGATTATGTGTTCTAGCATCTCTCCATGTACTGCTTTCTTCCCTAATACCTCCTTACTACTTCCTCTGCTCCCTCCTTTACATCTTGTTATATCTGATTGGTATAACCATATTGTGTCTCCATTATATGAAGTTGTTTTGTCCTGATTCTTACGTGTTTAGCTGTCTGTAACTTTGAGTTTTCCACTACTCAGTGTTTAAAAATGTTTCCTGCAACACTGAAATAATCATAGTTGTTTTTAATCACATGGCAGTTGCTAAATTTCAGTCAGTCCTCTGCCCTTTTGTCCAGAAGAGCTCCTGATTAGGGATTCATGGAACAGAAAACAATAGCAGAGGAACAAGAAAGACAATGATGCTCATGTGTTTCTTAAAATTTGCATTGGAGAATCTCTTAATCTTTTGTGCTTTGTCTTGAGAATTTGCCCTTAAGTAAGGTGTGGAATTAAACAAGATCCACATCCAGTTGTCCCCACAAGATTTCTGCAATTTCCTTTTTAATGTATATTTCTTTTTATAAGGCTGTTCCCAAGAAATCACCTCTGCCAAAACCTGCAGCCACTCAAGCATGTCCAGGGAAAACCAAACGTGCCAAGAAAAGTTCCAGTAGTGAGGACTCATCTGACAGCTCAGACTATGAAAAGCCACCTGCAAAACAAAAGCCAAAGTCTGGTACATAAAAAAATACTAAGGGTTTTTATGTGAAGTATCCATGGCCATTCAGTTGCAGTCCAGCTGATGGGATAAATGGGCCTCTATTCAGTATGGTATGTCTTTAGGATTCCAGTAGAGAGCTGGTCCGAGTAGAGGATCAGCCGTCCAAGGTCAGTCTGACTCTAACCAGAGGATTTGAGAAGACAATAAATGAAGACAATGAAAAATTGACATATCTGGTTTTTTTCTGAAACAATTTGGTGACAAGCTCCTGTTCTTCTAAAAGTGCCAAGAAAACTTTTGCAGAGATGGTTGGGTCAGCTGAACCCCAAGAGGAGAGTTAAACTCAGAGTAGAAACAGGGAAGTGGCAGTGGGGTGGGTATAATCTTCCAAATTACAAGCTTGTGTTGGATTGTAGGTACAGAAGGGAAATAAATGGAAGTGAATGGCAGAAGTACTTTATTCTAACTACAACAAACATCTTGTGCTGCTCACATTATCAATGCAGGCATCTGAATGCTGCGTTTCTCTTCATAGGTCCATACAGTGCTGTACCACCTCCTCAAGGAACACAGACAAAGAAGGGCCTTGCGAAGGCTCCTGCAAAAAAGGCTGAGAGCAGTGACTCTTCAGACAGTAGTGATGAGGCAGAGCAAGTGCCCTCAAAGGCAGAAGCAGGTGTGTTGTGAGGAGGAGAGGCTGCAGGGGAGGTACTACATTGTGCCAGCAAGGCTTTGGCAAGTTCTTGGCTTCCTTGAAAAAGCCATTTGTCTTTGCTTTGTGTTGATATTTGCTCTTCTGGAAGCTCCTGATTAAGTTGAAGGCATCCCAAACAACACTGTACAACTTGCTTGGATCTGAACTTGTGGTCAGGTTGGATTTTCACGTACTGGTGTGAAAAGTCATTGGGATCTAGTTTACTGGGAATAAGCCAAGTTCTTGCAGGGCTTCCACTGGGCTGGCTGAGTGGCTGGTGTACCAAGAATGAAGCTTTTTCACATCTGGAAAGGTTTGGATCTTGGGACAAACGTTTGGTGTGGATGTGGCCTATTAATTTTAAACTTGCTTTTGCAGGCAAAGCAGTAGTAGCTAAAACAATCCCTGCCCCTCAGAAGAAAGCTGTGACTAGCAAGAAGGCTGAATCCAGTTCTGACAGTGACTCAGGTAATTCAAGAAATCAACCTTTGATTCTTTTGCGTTAATGTTTTTACTGGCCAAGTTGCTCTATAGTGGTGCATCTAAGAGCCTTAGTGCATGCACTTAAAAGCTTCAGAGTCTCCATGGCTAGCAAGAAGTGAAATTGAAAACCAGCAGCCTACTATGCAGAGTGGGGTGTGACCATGAGACAGGGCCATTGGCAAGTGCAGAAAGGTCCCCCATATTGCTGGATGGAAAGGGCAGGGAATTGTTTATCAGGTTTCTCCCAGAAGTTTAATGGTGAAACTCTTCTTGAGGATCTGTGTCTTGAGATTTTTGGGGTTTGTTGTTCCATTGTGTTTGGAGAAGTTTCTGAAATAAAAATGTAATCACCATCTAAAGTTCAAAATAGAAGATGCCTGACATCTCCTAACGTGACCCCAGAAATGGGAGCAGTGTGCTTTGTCCCTCCTGTCGACCACGTTTGAGGTTTGGTGTTTCCCATGTAAGTTCTCTATGTGCTACGTTTTCCTCCAAGTTCAAGATGCTCCTGTGGCATATCTCAGCATCTCTGGTGCCATGGCAGGGACTGGGTGGCAGCTGCCAGTCTGTCTGCAGACAGCTAACCCTAGCACTAGCTTGTGTGACACTCCAGTGAGTGTCAGCAGTTCTGTGTTGTCTGGTTTTGTTGCCTAGTTTCTCTCAGAATTGTCAAGTTTTTGATTGCTGTTACTAAAGTGTTCAGATAGATCAGGTTTAGTATTCCAGATTCATGTAACACAATACAAAGGTGTATTTGTACTCGAGTCTCCATTTTCAAACTGCTGCTGTCTCATTTGATAGAGGAAGTAGCTAAAATGAGCTACTGTGCTGTTGCTGCCTCACTTTGTATGCTTTGTCAACTTCATCTGTTCATGTTTTGTATATTTTTCTTGATCCTTACCACATAGATTATTTTCTCAATGTTTCTTCTCTCCAAGTTTGATGAAACTGCTACTTTCTCTAAAGTTTTTTATTCAGTACCTCTTCTGCTGCATTATTCTCCAAATATCGACTTCCTTGTGCATACAGTAGTGGAGAACTTAAACTGTTTGTTCCCACTTTTTCCCAACAAAGAAAATGCATGGGAAAATGAATGCTTTCCCCTAACTGTTCATCAGATGTTTGCCAGTTTGCTCAGCCTTGAGCCACAAGCTATTTTGCTTTTCACTTACCCATAAGTTAAATACATATCACCACTTAAGTAACTTGCACATGAGGCCTATTAACTTGAAGAACTTTTTTTGGTTTTTTTAGATTCTAGCTCTGAAGATGATAAAAAGAAGGTAGGGAATAAACTTCCAGCTAAACAACCTGTGATAAAGAATACTTCCAAACCAGCAAAAGTAGTTGTCAAGCCTGGACAAGCAAAGAAAGACTCCAGTTCTTCCTCAGACAGCTCAGGTATTGGGGTGGGAGAGATGGAGAATTTCTACATGCATGTTCTTGTTCAGACCTTTGTGTTTCTAGGCAGGGTCTGAGGGTGCTGTTGGACAGGAATATCCATTGCAGTGTTGTTTCAAGCAGATGATGAAGTGCACTGTGCATCAACTCTGAATCTGAATGTTAGTCTTGTGTTAAAGGAATGGAACTTAGTCTTGATTGCTTTTTTCTTTCCATTCTAGATTCTGATAGTTCTGACAAGAAGGCAGCTCCTGTGAAGCCCACAACTAAAGCAGCAACCCCTGCAGCAAAGAAGTCACCAGCTGCCACAAAGAAAGCACAGAGTAGTTCTGATTCAGATAGCAGCTCCAGCAGTTCTGAGGATGAGAAAAAGAAGAAAGGCCCTCCAGCTAAACCAGCTGGCAAAGTGGCTAAGCCACTGTCCAAGCCCTCTACTCCAGCTCCCAAAGCAGACACATCTGACTCTGACAGCTCAAGCAGTGAAGAAGAAAAGCCAGCAGGGAAACCAGCCACCAAATCTACAGGGGCAGCAAAAGCAACTGTGGGGAAGAAGGCAGCTGCTTCTAGTAGTAGCAGCAGCTCATCAGACAGTTCCAGTGAAGAGGATGGGAAGCCCAAAAAGGCAGTGAAAGGGGTGCAGAATGGTTCTAAAGCCACTGCCTCCACAGAGAAAGCAAAAGCATCTGCAGCAGCTGCAAACAACATGAAGTCTAAGCCAGCTGGTGGCAGCAGTAGTAGCAGTGAAAGCAGCTCTGAAGAAGAGACTGGAAAAGTCAATGGAGGTATTACCTGTAGTCTGAGAAGTGGGTCTGTCAGGCAGTGTTACTGAGCTAAGCATGAATAGAAGACTTCCTGAAACAATACTCAGTCTAATCTCTATGTGTTACTAGATTGTGCCATCTGGTGCAGTAATAAGAGGGAAGGGCTAGTTTTGAATTTGGTGGGATCCTTTTTGTCTGTATTGCATAGCTGCTGGCAGTGAAATTTGTGGTAACGTGAAGTACGTTTCTGGGTGATTGTTGCCAGTTGCCATCTGTGCATGCACAAGATTTAGTGACTGCAAAGCAGACTGCTGGAGGACCTTGTCCGTGTGGAATGGGACACCACAGTTGGTGCACAATCTCAATCTCTAACCCTCAGGAGGAAATAACTAGTGATGCACTAGTGATGTGTGCAAATACATATGGTATGAATCCAAAACCTGTCAAATTTTGATCAACAGAACTCTCAAGTATGCAAAATCATTCATATAGAGCTACCCTATTCCATAACATTTTATCCATTAGGATAGGATGGGAAGATCCTTGCTTACTCAGAATTTGTCTGGTACAGCAGTCTGTTTTCTGGGTGAAGTAATGCAGGCACCAGTTCTCACACCTGTGTCAACATTGGGTTTGCTTTCTGGTAAACAGAAGCCATTACTTTTCCCAACACTGCCTTTAAAAGTGCTACTGCTGTACATCTAACAGGCACAACCGGGAAGAAACAGAAGAGGGAAGATGCTCAGGAGCCAGAAACACCACACAGTAAAAAAGCAAAGATCAAAGGCAAAACACCACACACAGTTCCCAAGGTGAAACGGGTGAGTGAGGGTGAACTGTGGCAACTGGCTGGAGAGGCATCTCAGCCTTCTGAACAAGTAGGCTGGTTTGGGGGTTTTCTGGGTGGTTGGGCCCACAGGATTATTTGTATTTTACCTTATCTGGAGAACCCTACGAAGTGCACATAAGAACATAATATTATTCTGGCCAAAACTGAGCGGATATACTTGCACAGGAGCACTCCTGAGCTGCCTGATCTGAATCATGAATCTGAGAATCACTTAAAGATGAGGTGATGTGAACAGGGTTCCGTATTTGCAGGGCAAGGAAGGGAGTTGTTCCTAAAGGAACATTGTGTGTTTGCATGTGCTCACTGTATCTCGTTTTCATTCTCAACAGCCGTCCTCTCCATTCCGCCGCGTAAGGGAAGAAGAGATAGAAGTGGATGCTCGTGTGGCGGATAACTCGTTTGAAGCAAAGGTAGGGCCAGGTAGTAGAGTGGTAACAATTGATCTCTGTGAGTCCATGTCTGCAGAGCAGCCTCGGTGTGCTTCTGGGGAGTGGTTTTGGTGAGAGCTTCTTCCACCAGGAGGCGCACGGGAAAGCGGTATCGGCTCCAGCGAGCATATACTGGTGGGGCTTGCTGTGTACGGTGAAGTGCAAAGCATTGCCTTCACTCTCGTGGGTACTGACTTGAATTTCTTTCTCTCCCCCTCCATCCCCCACAGAAAGGAGCAGCTGGTGACTGGGGTGAGAAAGCTAACAACATCCTGAAATACACTAAAGGCAAATCTTTCCGCCATGAGAAAACAAAGAAAAAACGAGGCAGCTACCGTGGGGGCACTATATCGACCCAAGTCAATTCTGTCAAGTTTGAAAGTGACTGAGAATATTGGAGTTCATAAACCATCTGCTCACCAGAGCATCTTGGATGGGCATATGGACATTATGGATGTCAAGCCTGCCTGGAATGCTACCTTTCCTAGCCCCTTGTGGGGCAGGCAGTTCCAGTGTAGGGATGTGGGAGAATGGTTGGATATTTCCCTGTTTTATTTCTAATTTTGTTTTAGTTTCCTAATTTGAAACCATCCTTAAGCTGGTGTTATTGGCACCACTAGGGTGACTGCCAAGACTTATATTTTCTACAGTCTTATTTTAAAAGGCTGGCAGTGATTTTTACTTTTGGTTTCTTGCCTATCTAGTAAAAGAAAGAGAAATCATTGTTGTCGTGTATTTTAACCTCCCATTTCTTTTCCGGCCAGTTAAACTGTCATACTTTTGAAAAGGCAAGTATTGTCACTTGCCTCTGACTAGTTAGTGTAAGAACAACTGATTTGAGCAGTCTGGCTGTAATCCCCAAACTCATCTGACATTTCAAGTTTACCCTTGTAGTGTGACAAGGTTCCTCTTCTCTTTTGTTTTGTGGTTTCACCTTGCAATAAATACCTACTTTCCTCTTCCTTGCAGTCCTGTGGAGGCCACTAACCAGAGTACTTGGAGAAGCAGTCTCTAAAAATGTCTTAGTAGTTAAATAACAGTATCGATTGCAGTTGCAAGGTGGGGGCTATTGTCAAAAAGACCAAGGTCTATAGTACTGCTGTGGCACCCTTGATAGCACTTCTATTAGTGCAGCTGGGGAGCAGAGCTGTACAGAAACTTGACTCCTTTTCCCTTCCCACCAACTGAAGCTTCACTTGGTGGGAAGGGAAAAGGAGTCCGAGGAGATAGAGGCCTCTTAGCAAAAGGCAGAGGTGGATAAGCAGTGTTTTTGTTCCAGAGGCTCTGGCTGCAGTGTGGCATTACTCCTTGTTCTGTCTGAACATAAAATGTGCCAGCTTGCATTTACTGCCAGCAGTGTGAACTGCAGCTTGTTAGGACTCAAGATGAATGTATCATTAATGCCTTAAATTTCTTTCCTGAGTTGGATCACGTGGTTTTTGAGGTTTTTTCCATCTGTTAAATCCCTCTTGAGAAGTAAAATGCCAGTTTCCCTGTAGCACTAAGGCAAACCCTGGTGCTGTAAGGTTTGAAGTATTAGCGACAAGTGTATGTTCAGTATGGGGAAGCCAAAAGAAGTTGAGAAACTTGCAACCTAAACTGAGATTGCATGAGCAACTGACAGTATAATGGCATACTAAGGGATGGGCTTGCATTCACTCAGTCTTCTGACTGCTTCCGTAGGTGCAGTTTGCATCTGGTAGAAAATATTCTGCCAAATGCTTTGCCCTCTGTTAGGTGGGTTAAGCTAACTAGTTTGAGGAGCAATGGGTTGAGCCCATGGCCAATATCAGTGGTAGTGCATGTTTGGGAAATGGAGTAGTGGGCTGGGAGATGGCTCACCCCACGTGATGAAACTGCCAGCCACTGAGAGGTTGTGCAGGGCCTGATTTCCATGTTTCCATTCCCGCCCCAAAGGGTGCCAATGAGAAGAGCCTTGTCACAGGAAGCTATGTTTGTGTGCAAAGCAGTGTCACCTAATTGAGGGTTGGATGAGACTTGATGAGCCACCCCCATGTACATGAGTGGCAACTTTTTCCAGTGAGCATTTTTCAGGACTTCCCCCCTGGCTTGCACAATCACTGAGGTCTGGATTCAAGGCTAGAGTGCAGAGTGGCCCAGGAGACCATGGTTATTACAAGATAGTAAAGGTTAGAGGCCAAAGGAAGGTGGAAAGAGTATTTTCTGCATGGGGATTTGAACATCTTCCTTCTTGTCATTTGCCCTCTTTTTTCTGTTTATCAGGAACTTACATTTGAAACTCTGAAAAACTTTTATGCTTTGAGGTTTTTAAAAATGTGAGAATTTGATGTGTCAGAAAATAAAGATTGCTGCCTTTGTAGTCTGAGTGGATCTGGTAGTTAAAGATCAGGAATAGTGGATGGGAAAAGGGAGGGTACCAATGCTTGGGAGTAACAGCACTGTCTCTACATCTGTCTACAACTACTTCTTCCATCTTATTTACATGATTGTGGGCATGTAACAGACCTTCAGAAGTGAAAGGTGGCCTGTGCAGCTGGCTGGTGAGTGATTGTGAGAAATTTGAGTAAGATGCTAGAAGCTTATATCAAAAACTGAAGCTACTCAAGTCCCTTCCCTTCAGAATCTCTAGGTCTTCTCAGATATTGCTGCCAAATTAGCTGTATGGCAGTTGGCCATATAAGCACCAGTATATGGGAGAAGAAAGAATAGGCATAACTGAAAAGCCCTGTCTAGATCTAGTTAAAATAACTGATTTCTGTGTCCCCTTAGATATCTTCCTCTATGTGTGCACGGAAAAGAAACTTGCTGACAGGTAGGGCGTTGTGGAAATCTTGAGTGCTATAATGAGCAATTTTACCCCTTGCAGTTTGGTTCTCTGGAAGGGGTGGGATGATGCATCAGGTGCGTTGGGCTCTCTGTTGCTTTGTAACCAGCACTGTTTGCTGCAGCCTTCCACTTTGAACATGATGCTGCAGGAGAAGATGTAATACTGTCTGAAGTTTCTGCACAGGATGCAAAGAATGTCATTAGCCTTGCTAGAGATCAGCACCTGACTGAGCAAGTGCAACAAGTGTTGGGGTGGGAAATGTTTTGTGAGACTCTCAAAGCAACATGCTTGACACTCCTGGGAAAAACTGGTCCTTTCACAAGATTTTGCTGGACAGACTTAACCTACATCTCTGCTCTACTGCTGTCCTGGTGTTGAGGCCTGGTTTCCCTGTGCACCAGTGGTGCAGTTATAGCTGTGGTTAGTGCTGGAACTGGACTGGCAGGACATCCCCCTCTGGTGCGTGCTGGAGCACTGTCCTTCACATCCCGATTCCCTTGAGCACCATCCTTTCCCTTTTACTGTCCTGACTACGGTGTTCCTATTGCCCTCCTCTCAAGGGGGTCCTGGCCCTGGAGGTGACAGGGCAGGGCCCAGCAGCGGTCACTACAGAGATGCTCCGACGGCCATCAGACGCACGGGCCGGGCCGGAGGCTCGAGCTGACGGGCGCTGCCCCGCTGCCGGTCGAGCTGACGGGCAGCAGGTGCGGCTCTCTGTGCCCACCCCGTGCCCCTCTCGCCCCGCCTTCGTGCCACAGCCCCGGGCTCGTCTCGGCTCGGCCCGGGGTGCGGCCCGTGGGCCGGGGCAGCGCCGCCCAGCCCCACCTGCGCTCGCCGGCTTGAAAGGGGAAGGCGGGAGGGTGGCGGCTGCATCCCTCCCTTCCTCCCCGTCTTCCCTCCCACTTCCCGCACGCTTCTCACTCGGGCTGCGCTCCGCCGGACTCGCTGCAGGTGGGTGCCGGCACCGCGCGGAGGGGTGCGGGAGGAGCCGGCCCGGCGGCAGCTGCGGCGGCCGGTGCTTCTCGGCTCGTCCCAAGGCGAGGCTTCTCGGCTCCGCAGCGGCGGCGCTGCCCCGCTGCCGGCTGTCGTGTCCTGCCCGGCTGCCGTGCAAGGAGGGTCCTTTCGCCCTGCGGCGTGGCGGGGCCCGTGGGATGCGCGGGCTCGGGGTGACCGCGGGCGGGGGCTGCCAGCCGCGCTCCGGGTGAGCGCTGTGGGGCAGGGCTGAGCTTGCTGGGCTGATGGCAGAGGCACCTGAGCGCTGCCCGGCCGGGGAGACGGGGACAGGGACTCGGTCTGAACTGCCAGCTGTCAGCCCGGCCCCGGCTCTGCCCGGACGCGTGTGTGCAGCCTGGGTTGCTCCAGCGAGGCTGCTGATGGGCGCGAGTTCAGCATCTGCTTCAACGCGCAGGACCAGAGCCCTGGCGCACGGACACGCGTTCAGGGCGCTTTTGTGTAACTTGCTTCATCTTCCTTTAGAAGATTACATCTCAGGAGTATCTTCCATCTCCTGTTCTGCCTCCTCTTCCTGTGCAACCCTCTTCAGCCTCTGTTTACGGCAGCTCAGCCAGGTCTCATTCCTCTGGCATGCTTGGAGCCAAGAAGCTCTTTGGTTTGGTTGTGGGTTTCTTTTACACGAGGGCGTCAATTGTTTCATTGAAGATAAGACTCACCCCTAGCTTCTCTACTCCTGTAACTCTGTCAAATGTGATCAGACTTGTCTGTCAGGACTTTATCAGTCCCCAGAGCTTTCTACACAAGATTTCACAACCTTCTGGGGTGTTTAATAACTTTTCTTTAAATGTGGTGCTTCTCTGCAGAAAGAAGCTGAAATTACAAGGCAGTAAATGGGAAGACTCTTTTCCTTCCCACTCCTCTTGACCACTTCTCTAAAGTTTGGTGCACCTGTATCTTCCCAGTTTTCTCTGCAGTCTGAAGAACATACTTAACTTGAGTATCATACAAACATAAAATCTTCTTAAGACCAAATAATGCTCTGTCTTGTCATGTGCTCTCACTTTGAGGTCCGTGGCTCACATGACCATTTGGAAATGGCCCCAAGCTGTTCTTTCTCTTTCATCCAGGGATTACAAATAATGTCGTGACTTGCTTCTACACTGCAGACCTCAGACCACTCACAAGGGGTCTGTACAGTCTCACATCAGCTGCTTCTGTCTTGCAACTGTGTTGTAAGCGAGAGGAAAAGGCTGTCCGAAAGAACTTGTTATTGCAGAGCACCCTGGTGTCACAAACTATCTCTGTGCCTTTCAGAAGACAAACAGGAAGCCTATGGATATGGAATGGGGGAAATCTCACTTACTACCCAGACAGATTTAATGTATGATAGAGGTCAGGTGGGGAAGCAGATGTGTGCTGTCTGGCACCATTACCCTGCTCAAGGTCTTGAAGATACTCTGTAGTTTCAAATACTGTGACAAGCTGAGATCCAGATCTTTATTTCTTTTCTCAGTTTTATGTACCAGTATTTCCTTTAGTATCATGGTTCCCTGGCAGTGATCTATCATCTGGCAACCTCCTGCTAGCCCTCAGATTCCCACCTTCCCTGTAGAACTTCCTCCATATAACTCTAATGAGACAGGAAGTATGTTGAAGATGGTCCAAAGTGGCAAAAGTTAGAAACTGTTTGGGGACTACATCAATGTTTGTCCAAAACAGATGAGCACTTCTGGAGCTGTTTTGTGGCAGCAGTAACACCAGTGTGGTGAAAAGTATAAATAATTCTGATGATGACCTGATCACTACTGTGATTGTTCCCTTTGGTCCTTTGGTGATCTTGACTTCCTTCATTCTCTGTGCTTCTAGTGGGCTGCCATGAATATGTAGAAGGAAAAATGCTAGAAAGGTATGTTGTTTTGAGCAGACCATCTGTGCACTATTCAGTCTATGTGCAAACAAGATTTTAAAAAACCCTCAGGGTTGTAGACTGCCAGGGGATGCTTATATCTGTAGGGAAGTTTATTTCTTTATCACTGTTTTCTATGCTAAAATACTAATGCTAGTATTGGTGTACTCTAATATTAGTATACTATAGTGCTAATATTAATGTTTTAGTGACAGTGTTATTTACCCATGTGACTCTGGTTAAGCCAGAGTCTGTGATAAACCAAAACCAGAGCACTGAAGCCCACCAAGCACTGGGCTGGATATGACTGATGGCCAAACTTCCCTGTTTCAACCTGTGCTTCGTTTGCTTTATACAGTATTATATCCTCTAGGTTTTTACTAGGGATTCCCCCGGGCAGCTCTTGCTTGTAGTGCAACATCCTCCTGCAGTGACAAAGTTTCTCTTGGAGCTGCATACCTGCCTGCTTTCACAGAGACTTGGCTTCCATCAATTAGCTGCAGCTAGGCTGGCTGTCATCAACGTGATGGTAGCAGATGGTCCTGGTTTTTCTGGATCACACCCAACAGAACCGGCAAACTTCAGTATCTTAGTCCAGGAAGAGTTTAGAGCATCCAAGTGAAGATATCTTTTGCTTTTGGTTTTCATTTAATTCTGCTGCCTTGTTAATACCTGAGAAGTTTGCAGTGAAAACATTTCTTACTGTTGGCAAGAGCTGCATTGAGACTAGGATGCAGAAGGGGAAATAATTCAGTCTCATGTATATGGGCTTCCAGGTCCTGGGCAGGAACTAGGTAATATAAAAAAAAGTGGGCAAGAGGGAAAGATATAAATGGCAGTCCTTGCATTTGAGCAAGGACTTAGCCCTTTCTCTGTGGGGTTCTTTGCTTAGACTGCTTGCTGTCAGAGGTTTTAGTACTTCAGCCTAAAAAAAGGCACCTGAATTCAATTAGAGGTGTAGCTGTTCAGTTATTTCACTTAAGTTGATTGGTGTAATTTTCCATCAATACCAAAGTCGTACCCTGTCAAACATGTTAAACAGGGCAAAATCATGGGACAAATTTCAGCCCACTAAGAGGTTTCTCAGGGGCATTTCAGAGAGCTGTGCTCTTTCTGCTCCCTTTCTGCTGCCTCAGTTTTCAGTGTCAATGCATTGTTGTGGCTTTGAAAGCAATCTCCCCGCAGCTGAAGGTGGCCAGGTGTGCAGGGTAGGAGGGATGCTGCTGCCTGCAGTGACAGTCTTGCTTTCCCAGGTCCTGCTCTTACTGAGCTGTCTGCTCTGCCCTGAATGCTGCAGTGGTGAAACGCAACACATTTGTGGCGTGGTTTTTCCAGCAGTTCCCTTGAACCCTTACTCTGGCTGCCAAGGTTAACTGTGCTGCTAGAGGCATGGCTCTGCCAAGCACTTCTCATGAAAACAGGGAAGGGTCTATTCTCTCTTTACAAGCCTTCCCCTTGCAGTGGCAGGGTTATTTTTGCAGTATTTATGTGATGCAGCCACTAGGACTTCCAAACCACAAACAAGGAGATGGTTCTGTCTACTCTACTTTCAGGCTCAGTGTGGGATCTGTAATTTACTTGGATTTTGCACCTCTGACAAGGCACAAGCTGTGAATCTACTTTCCCAGGGGATCACATTCCCATTCCCAGGTGTTTAAAGGTTTCTGCTGAAGACTATGTGCCTGCAGTGGCTGAGCTCCCATAGCCAGAGAGCTGGGCTGAGCCTGTGCTGCACTGGCCAGAGCAGCTGCCCAGGCTGGAGGATCCTGCTGCAGAGCTCATGGAGCAGCTTTGTGGTTCAGTGTTAGTAAGAGGTGAACCAGGGAGGTGAGCAGGTGGATTTTGAGCCTTCCCTCATCTGGGCCATTTAGCCCTTGCCTAGGTCTGGGACTTCCTTCCTCTTTGTTATCAACCTGAGACTACAACAGTGAGTAGCTGCTGAACAAGGGGCAGAGAGCCCTTGTGCCCTATTTGCTGGTAGTTAGCCTTCATTATATCCCAACAGCACCAAAAATCAGGGATGTGTCTGGTGTATCCAGCATGGCTCTAGGGCTGGAGCTATGACCAGGATACCTTTCTGGGCATGGACAGAGCAGAGATTATCTCTGGGGATATTGAGCTGGAGTAGGAAAAAATGCTTCATCCTGCAGCCTGGCATCTTCTCACCTCTTAGCAAGATTTAAAATCTCTCTTGTTGCTTGGGCAGGGAGAAGAGGCTCCTGAGCCAGCATATTTAGGGATTGCTCCTGATTTTGGAAGGTATGAAACCACCAAGAGCAGTTTGCAAGTCTCACTGTGTCAGCATCTGTCCCTGACCTGAGGGCTGAGATTGACAATTTACTTGTCATTTGCATTTTGGTAGTCCCCAGAGAGTCCTGACTGAGCTGAGGGTCTCAGCAATGTCTGGCACATAAGTCCATGGCAGAACACGGTTCTTGTTGAAGATGGGTGACAAATTTTTTTCTTTAAATAACTATTCCTGTTACCTGGACTATTTCTTCATCACTTGTTGCCCAATGAGAAAACACCCTACCCCACATATAAAATCTCTTCTACTCTACTTGTCATACTTAGGTGGAAGTATGACCCACTAGGTGCCCCAGGACAAGCCTATGCCTGCCTCTGTTCTTAACTCCCTGCCATCCCAGAGCAGATCAGGAGTACATCTGCCATCCTTCCCTTGCTCCCTGGAAGTGGCATGTGCTCCTGGATCTGCTGTGGATGTCATAGCCAAATGCTTTACCTTCCCTGGTGCTGGGCAGGATAAGTTCCTTTTGGGCCTCACAAGTAATCTGAGTACTAGACCAGCTTTGTGGGCTATAGCTCTGTTGTGACCAACATTTTATCACAGCCAGCCTGTTTCCTGCTGTTAGGGAGGCAGGATGCTGGGCAGATCCTTACTTTCCTTGCAGAGCTTGTGCTTTCTTCTCTCCAGCCCATCACCTTTGTCTGCATTCTCCTGGAGCTCTTGTTCTGTGGGTCCAACTACCCTTTTGGCACCTGTTATCTCTTCTTGTGTTTCTTATCTCTCTCATGCAGGCACAGCCACACAGTTGACCCTGGGTGGGAAAGGTGGGAGTCCAAGCACTAGCAGGAATTGCCTTTGAAACAGGGGAGGGGCCCAACAAGCAGCTGCTCTGTTTCTTTCCCACCTCCTGTGCCCACATGGGACAAGAAAGCAATGGAGGAAGAATAGGGAAGTTTCACTCTCCCATGTCAACCCCCTTATGTGCTTAGTTTGGCCAGAGATATTCAGCTGCTGAGGGTAGTCTGAAGACTGTATTTAGCAGAATCTTGTCCATTACTTACTTTCCCACCTCCTAACTGATCAAGCACTAGTGGAGAGGCTGTCAGAAAATCTTCTACCAAATTCCGCTCTAAGCCCCAGTGGGGCTGCAGGGATGTGGTAATGTGTGGGGCCCATCTGAAATCCACTTCTAGTTGTTCCCATTGTAACTTCTTCCTCTTCCCACTGCTGCTTCCTAGCATGTCTGAACTGTGTTCTCAGAAAACTACTCTGCTTCTGACTATTCCCAAATAATTATCACATAATTCTTCTCCCAAAATAATGCTAGGTGTGGGTGAGGCGCATTCGCTTCCAGTGATGTAGCAACATCCCTTACACAACAGAAATCTTGGGTGTTTCGCCAAACTGAGGAGGGGATGATGGCTTTAGGAGTGTGACTAAGGGGCGTCAGTGTGCCACAGGTGTTGCATGTCATCTCTGGGATTGCCTTCTGGGTTTGCCACCTCCTAGTGGATGAGTATCCTGGCATCTGCTTTCCCTTCCCAGCCCTTTCCCCAGAGCCTGCCATGACTGATCCATACTGGAGCAGCTCTCTATCCAGGCTGTTGCTGTGCTCTCTGGGGTTGTGGTTCCTCTCAGTGGGTCCTGCTGTGACCTGGATTTGCTCCTGCCCTGTTTGTGCTGAACAAGGTGCCTTGCCAGCCATGTGAGGGCCAAAGCCAGAGCACACCTCTCTACATTCCCTCCAAGCTCTGCAGGCCTCCCTGTGAGCTTGCATGGCCATCAAGGGCTCAGAGAGAACCAGCTATTCTAGCTGGACAGAAATAAAAATAAAATCCAGCTGAGCTGGTTCTGTAGCGGTAAATAGGGACTGAGCAGCAAGTGTCCCTGCTGGTGCTGTGACCCAGCAGAGCTCCTCCAGCCACTCACCCTCAGTAACTCTCTGCGAGTCAGTCTGCTGGTTTTCAAGCCTTAGGAGCACAGAGAAGAGGTTTTCTGGAAAGCTCCCCTGATGTCTGACTTTGGCTGTTGAGGTATTTTTGTGGGTTTGCTTTTGTTTTTATTTTCTTTTTTAGGGCAAGGCAAGCAGATGGGATTGGATGTTCCTCAGTGAGGAACTCCAGACTGCTCTCCTTTCCCAGCTCATGAGTTCCTGGCTTGCAGCTACAATCACAACTGTTAGTTGCTGAGTGCATGACAGAGATATCACATTAATGGCATGTTTGTCTCCTTGCAGTGATGAAGATGATGAAGGTGCTACCGTGCCCTGCTGCTCTTCTTGTCCTAGTGGCTGCACTCACTGTGGAGCCAGCTCACTGTGCCAAGGTGCTGATCATGCCCACCATAGTCTTTGACAGCCACTTGCGAGTGTTCATGCGGGTGGCAGAGGCACTGACTGACCGGGGCCACGACCCTGTGCTGCTGCTTCATGAGGGTCGGGATGTGGAAACCTCCCTGCCCGGCTTCCGCGTGCAGAGGTACTGGGGTACCTTCAGCACAGAGAGCGCAGATGCCTGGGTGCAGGAGAAGATAAGGCGTGTCTTTCAAGGGAAGATGACCTCTCTGGAGGTGTTTTCATTTCTGGAGAAGTACCTGGAAAACTGTGACCTAGTACTGGGAAACTCTACCCTTCTGCAGAAACTCCAGTGGGAGCACTTTGACCTGCTTTTGGTGGACCCCAATGAGATGTGTGGATTTATCCTGGCCCACATCCTACACGTCAAATATGCTGTGATTTCCACTGGTTTCTGGTTCCCAGCAGAGATTGGTGCCACCTCTCCCATTGCCTATGTCCCTGAATTCAACTCCCTAATGACAGACAGGATGGGCTTTTTTGGTAGGACTTGGAATCTCCTAGTCTACATAATCACTCGTGTGGCTACAAAACTGGTCATCCTGCCCAAGTTTGAACGTCTCATGGAGAAGCATAGGGTGGAGCCCAAGACATCCATGTTGGACCTCGTTCATGGAACTAGTCTTTTCTTCCTCTGTAATGATGTGGTGTTGGACTTTCCCCGTCCAACGCTCCCCCATGTCATTTTCACAGGGGGAATCCTCGCTGAGCCTGCAAAGCCCCTTCCAGTGGTAAGTGCAAGAAAGCTTTTATCTATGATTGCACATCAACTGGAGAAGCTACTTAGACCAGATCTTCTTTGGAAGAACCTTGTAAAATTTCTGAAGCCCAAGGAGTCTGGAAGGTTGCTGTGTTTTGGTGCTTGGGGGTGCATAGATGAGACAGAGAACACTGAAGGCTGTCAGGCTGCAGGGAGGATGTAGAACTAAGTGGTCCTCTCTGAAGTGGGATTTGGCCTCACTGTCCATGTAAAATGGTGTGTTGAATTCCTAAGGTGGAAGCGTTGCCCCTGGGACTTGCTAATGAGTAGTTTGTTTGTTCCTATGCTAAAGTGGAAATGGGAAGAACAATTAATCTTCCTTGTTTCATCACTGATATGTTAATCCAGAATTTCCTCCTTCACCGTATTTCTCACAGAGCATTTCTGCCCTTGAGCTTGTAGTCTTAAGAAACCACAGGGGAGAGCTATTCTTGTTCCTTCATTAAATTCAATGCAGAATCCAAAATGTAGAAAGCTGAAGCATTGTCCCCTTTTTCTCAAGGTTCAGTCCTGAAAACTCCTCTAAAGGCTTTTTCCAGCCTATGCCTCACTAATCCCAGGAATGAATTCAGAGGGACAAGCTCCTAAAGCCTCTGGCTGAAGACAGTATTGGAACAGAGTAGGACTTGACTCACCACTTTTACAAACACTGTGGGGAAGTAAACCTTGGTAATAAAACTTGGGCAGTCAAGATCTCCTGGTGTCCTGACTAAGGGTCTGTAATGGAGATAAGATTTCAACTTTCAAAAATTATTAGAGGCCTGTCAAGATCTCTGATGGCAACTTTAACTGATGCTATAAATGCCAATATTTTTCAGTTAAAAAAAAAAAAAGTGAGATCAGGTGCCTTATAAAGAAGCTCTCCGGATGTGTCTGACTGCACATCAGCCTTGCCCATGTGGCACGGCCTGCAGGTAATGAAATGCATGTAGGGTGCTCCAAAAGCTGTGTCAGAGGGTGGCTGCCTCACAGCTCTTGCAAAACCCTGGCTTGGTCCAACCTGGCCACTTACACACCTGCCTTATAAAGAAGGGAGTTGTTTGGTAGGGCATTACTCATGTGCTTCACAGCTTCCAGAACAGATCCCAGGGCACCCAAGGAAAGAATGACGGAGATAACTCTGGAGCCCTGCAGTAGGTGGTGATGGTCATGATAGCAGGTAGGCATGTCTGTGTCCACATTATGGAATGCCAGCAGAAGAGAGGGCCTCTGTAGGTCTATGTGTACCTTATAGAATGTCCCATCTGAAATGAAATTAAATGTTTATTTCCTTCTATTTGAAACGCTATGATTTTGAGTGCTTCTAATTAGGACTTGGTTAAATACAGATATGTATTTGAGAGAAAGTGAGAACATTTGGTAGTCAACCATGCTTTCCTGGCAACCTCAATGCTGTTAAATGTTATGGCCCAATTATAATGGATAGCATAATCATCTGGTTTAGGAGTCATTGTACTTTTATATAGAAAAGGAAAACCATCACTTTCTCTTCTGTAGCAGTTTCAGTGGTTGTGCTGCTCAAAGGATGTGAAACCCAAAAGAATGGAGAAACCAAAATATATTGTAAACTTTTTGATTCTTGGATTGTTTTAGGACACTCTCATTTCTGAAAAGATAGGCTTGCGTCTCAGAAGCATACAACAAAGGAGAAATATCCCCAGCTTTGTAACTCTTTTGCACTCTGATCCCCTGAGTTTTAAACTACAAGTAATATCTGAATTAATCACTTTAATAATCTCTTTTAATAACAATTTTTTTTCATTATTCATGTTCTCCTACATGTTTATTTTAGGAAGTATCTATATTCAAAGACAAGTTTTTATTAAACTTCCCTAAAATGCTCCTGCCTGGGATACATGGGAAATTTGAAGCAGGACAAAATTCCTAATGCGAAATAGACTCAGCTCAGCCTGGCCTAAGAGGGAATAGTCTATGTTTGCTTCACAGCAGCTGTGATTGCTGATTTCTTCTCCCTACTACGTTCTGCTTTTGGTTAAAAAAAGTACAGACTGGTCTAGATACAGACCTGTTTATGTAGCATTACAGGTGGACTCTAAATGAAGGACAAATAACTGTGGGTTTTACTGGATCAGTAGCTACCTCTCTGTCCTGTGATCAAAAACGAAATCTGCTGTCTGCAAGTAGCTATCAAGGATGGGTAGAAGTCTCCTGTCAAGATGGCAAGACTTTCTGCCACCTCCAGGAGCCTTTGACATTGGAGAGTTTGTAGGAACTCTCCAGGAAGAAGTTGTTCCTGACTCTGTGATGTTTTGTCTCTTGTATCAGCCTACATCTAGAGACCCTGAAAGTCCTCCTGTCTTAGTGGTAATGGGAAAATAGCCTTCCTCTTTTTACTCAAATTTCCTTCTCTGCCCTTGCTGTTCCTATGTGGCCCTTCTGTTTTCAGAGCCTTTCTTGTCAAAAAGTAATTGTGTTATCTCCAGTGCAGGAGATAATGCTGT
The DNA here is from genome assembly GCA_013400775.1 of Chaetops frenatus. Taxonomy (NCBI): domain Eukaryota; kingdom Metazoa; phylum Chordata; class Aves; order Passeriformes; family Picathartidae; genus Chaetops; species Chaetops frenatus. Next base: position 548,139 of record VZTR01011387.1, read on the forward strand.
GAAATGCAGGTTTTGGACACCTCCCTGCAAACTCCCAAGACCAGCAGGTGATTAAGTAATTTCTGCCTGGCTGGGTGCAAAAATCACAGCCGTTTTAGAGTTCATTGCGTGGTGAAAACCGCGTAGCCTTGTGCTCTGTGTGGATTTGCCTTCATCTTCTCTGTGGACAGCTTTCTACTGACAGGAGTGGGAAGGGCCTTTCTGCAAGAATACTTCAAGGCTGCTGTGTGTGTTTTGCCCACAGGGCCTGCGTCTCTGGGTGGAAGCAGCAGAGGCGGGCGTCGTTGTTGTCTCCTTTGGCATCGGGATCCGAGCTCTTCCAAGTGATCTGGTGGAGAAGATGGCCGGTGCATTTGCTCGCCTCCCGCAAAGGGTGGTGTGGAGGTGAAAAGGGAGTGGGATTCATTTTCACTTGAGTTGGATGAAAAACAATGTTATGGGGTGATTCATATAAAATCACAGAATTTGTTTTCTGTCTCTTGATCTGATTGAATTTAATATTGTTCTCTGTGTGTTTCTCTTCCCTTTTTTCCCTTCTTCTGTCTCCTCCCACAGATACTTTGGTCAGAAGCCAAGAAACCTGGGTGAGAATACGCTGATGATGGGGTGGCTGCCCCAGAATGACCTGCTAGGTAAGGCTGGGTTCTGTGTATGTGTGTGCTGCTAGCAACACCCCTGGAGTTTAGCCCAAACCACAGCAAAGGCATATCAGGATAGCAGCACCTGTGTGGATCTACGTGTCTTGCTTCTGGTGTGTCTGATCTGTACAAAACATGATCCTCACCTATCACCTGCTTTAAGCTGCTTGGCTCCTATGTCCCTTCTCCTCCAGGCTCTACTCAGCAATTTTGTGCTGCCAAAAGTCAGATATATTCCCAAAGGGTAGCATCCTCTCACTCAATATGCTGTTTTTCCCTAAACATACATCAACACTGGGTGTTGAGGAACCCCTGGTAGCCGTGTTGCAACATGGAAGGCATTGACTTGCTACTGTTTCTCTACCTGCAGGCCACCCTAACGTGAAAGCTTTTGTCAGCCACTGTGGGATGAATGGTGTGTTTGAGGCAATTTATCACGGTGTGCCAGTGGTGGGATTTCCTTTCTATGGGGACCAGTTTGACATCATGACCAGAGTGCAGGCAAAGGGCATGGGTATCCTCATGGACTGGAGCAGAGTGAAAGAAGAGGAGCTTTACCAGGCTGTCATCACAGTCATCTCTGACCCCAGGTGAGGCATCTGGAAGCATCGAGCTGTTCCTTGGTGCAGACACTGTGTAGGGACCAGTGTGTCTTTGTGTTGACCTCTACACCGCCTGTGGTGGCTTCTGGACCAAGCACAGTTGCAAGCATTGCTCAGCTGACCAGATGTGTCAAAATCCTTAGGTGCAGCATAGAAGGAGATACTCCAGCATTTGCTGCTAAGGAGTGTGATCTAGTCCTGTTTGACTGGCTGTAATGTTCTTAGAAAGTTTTCTGAGATACAGGGGAACAGACCTCTTCTCTTAATGCCAGCAAGTCGTCAGGGAGAGTGACATCACAGCCTCCCATTGGGACCTCCCTGAACTTGTCCAAACAACTTTCCATAGAAACAGAGAGGGAACTGCCGGTAATGCTCCTTCTGTCAGTCATGTACTCTGCTCTTTCCTAGAACTGAAGCAGGAACAGAAAAGTGGCACAGGGCTCCTGTTTTCTAACAGGACATGTACAACTGCTGGTTTTTGTGAAATGCTCTCTGAGAGCTTGATTTTTAAAATATTTTATATTTTTTATGTATTAAGAGGTGTTGCAATTTGGTACCTTGAAGGGTTTGGCCACTCATCAAGTGTGTAACTCTTGCTTGATGCTAGGTGAGGTCTTAGGGTGCAAACTCCCCTCAGAAAGTACCACACACAATAAGTCTCTGAACAGGTACTTGCAAGCCAAACTGTCAGTGTTGTTAACAAAACACAAAGTAAAATACACTCTGGCTTGTGCCTTCATGGCTGGTGAGTGCCATCAGAGTGGCTTTCAAAAGAATAGAAGAAATTTTCCCCTCTCTGGAGGTATTGTTTGGACTTGAAAGCATCACTGGATTTGTCAGACCACTTCTCAGGTATGAAGTTTCTGTCAAAAGGTAAATGTCTTGTCACCTTCCCTTGCAGCTACAGAAAAGCAGCCCAGCACATCTCAGCTCTGCACCTGGACAGGCCAATGCATGCTCTCAACAGGACAGTGTACTGGCTGGAGTACATCCTTCGTCACAATGGGGCACCCTACCTTCGCCCCGCTGTCTACGACCTCTCCTTGTATGAGTACTTCTGCCTGGACATCTTGGCTCTTCTCTTGCTGTGTCTGGCTGGTATTGGATTCATTCTCTACAAATCTGTGGTGTGGTGCAGGAGGAAGAGGGCCAGCCCTGTGTATCAGAATGGCAATTGCATGAAAGGCCACTTCACAGATGAGAAAAAACTGCAGTAGTGGCCAGTGTGTTCCAGGGCATATCACTGTGAAATGAACTGCTGCTCTGCCAAGAAATGTATGGCATGCAGGCACGGAGAGAGGTGAAAGATCTGCAGGTCTGGTTGAGAAGAGAGTGGGGAGGGAGGAATCTTGCAAAGACCTGTGTCTAGACCTCTAAGTGCGGCACCTGTGGGTGGGGGGTGAATTCAGGCGTGGGTGGGAGCACTGGGCCAGGATGCTGGGAATGGGGCATGGGTAGGTAGACTTCCAGGGAGGAGTACAAGTTGTTCCCTTTGTATTGCACATTGGTTTAGATGCTGGTGTTGCTGGCTTTTTGGATCATGGAGGCTCTGGAGGTAGAAACAGCATTTCATGTGCAGCAGGCACCATTTTTCCTCTGTCTTGTTAGTAAGAGCCCCAGGAGCCAGGATACCTTTATGTGCAGATTGAGAACCTGAAGCAGAGCTGTGGATAAGGAAGGGCACTGAAAGTATCATCTACATGAGAGAAAAATTGGTCTGTTTTGAGTTCCGTGGATAAATATTGTTCTTCCTGCTTCAGTCAACACTCTGCAATACTGTTTGTGTTTGAGCTAAATTATTATTTTTTAAAATAAACTTATATTCTTTCTCCTGTGTGGCAGTTCTCTGGTCTTGTTTTAATGTGAACCTGTGATTCTTGTAACAGGAAGTTGTTCAAGCAAGAATAAAGTTCTTTTTCCTTCTCATTACTGCTGCTATGGTCCCCACATGCTTCCATCAGCAATTTTTTGGCTTTTCTGCAGGCTTTCATGCAGTGCCTTCCCTCCTCTGCCTTCATGTGGCACACACCCATGCCCATAGCATCTCCAAACCTGTGATGAAAGAAAAATCTGAAACAGATGTGAATGCCAGGACAACAGGAGCAGCAGCCAATAGTTCAGAGAGCTGGTCAAAGGCAACGGGCCATACACCATATTTATAGAAGCAGCAAGGTCTGCCTTTCTGAAGAAAAGGGCAATGCCTGCTCCATTTTGTGTGAACAGATAAGACTGTTGTCCCACCTTGGGACATGGCATGAAGTGGGTACCTAATGTGTTTTTACTCACCCTGGACTCTAAGGGAATCCTAACTAGGGTGCAGATGCACAACCTGCCCACAGCGTTGTCCAATGGACCCACTGCCAGTGGGATCAGGGGCTTTCTCTGCTCCATGCTCCCACTGGGGCCACTGCAGTGCTGGCATGAGTTGGAGAGTAACCTCACTGCCACAGCTGCCCTCGCTGGTGCTTCGAGGCTCTGCTCTTGCTCATCTTGTTCCATGTGGAGTTTTTTCCAGATGAAAGATATGTTTCTAACTGCAACCTGCACACTTGGGCTGGGCTGCTCTGGGTTGGGATAGTGCCTGGCTCACGACTTGGGGGCTCTTCTGAGGCCAGGCAGTGCTGTCTTCCCTCCCCAACCCTCAGCTTGCAGAGGGGCTAAGGTGAAGGTGACTTTGGATGACCCATCAACTTTGCTCTGTAGCACTTTGTGGCTTCATGCCCTCTGAGCTGAGGATGTGCACCCTAATAGTCTGCAGTGGCAGGCAGAGGGAGATCAGAGCAAGGTGCTAATAGATATTTGGGGGGAAATGGGCATTGTAGATAAGTAATAGGGAACACTGTCTGTGTGGCACCTTTCTGTCTGCAAATTGAAATTAAGAGGTTGATGGGATTTGGGGTGTATTTTTAGATAAAGAGATATTGCCACAAATTTTCAGCATTCCTGCCTGTTGCCAGTTGCACTATGGTGACCTTGTTGTCATCTCCTAGCAGATGAGTTTGGACAAGGGGGTGGAGGTGGGGCATTTTTTCAATGGAAGAAGGAGATCATTACTGCTGCCTACATAAGAATTTGGATGTTTAGATTAGGATGAATATAGCAAGAGAGTTGGCAAGCTTGCAGTTTGGTGACAACGTTGGGTTGTTTTGAACTTCAAGAAAAAAGAGGGAGAGGACAAACACACCACATTTGCAAACTGGTGCACTAATAGAGGCATCATGGCCTGATGAGGACAGAGACCTGCACCTTGCTTTGATTGCAAGCAAAAGAGCAGACAGAAATATTTGAGACCCAAGAGCCTGTTTGGGCTTACAAAAATGTGAGTCCATTTTCCTATGCTTCCTCCTTGCTATTCACAATTTCAGAAGGAAGTTCAAGCAAGCACTACATGCAGCATTAGCATGTTGTCTCCGATCAGATATGCTCTTAACTTCTTGAACTTCTCCTGGCTGCTTTCATTCCCAAAGGTATTGCAGAGTTAGGAGGCATATCTATTCAGGGAGTCAAGATATGTATAGGCTATTTAAAAAATGATTCCACAACTTGGTGACAACTACTTCTAAGTGAGTAAAGCACTAACCTGCCCAAGGTCCCTGTGAGTAAGAGGTGGAAATTCAAAAAGCAACCCTGAAGTAAAGAGTCTTCCCTAGGAAAACCTGTGTACTGACTTCGAAACTGTCAGGAGCCATTTTTTAAGTTATAAGGTAATCACCTTATATTATAGAAGTATTTGAATATACTCATTAAAGATGAGGGCTCCTCTAGCTTTTCCAGCTTTATTCCTGTTCTCTGTAAATCTTTTCCTATTAAACACATCTCTCTACATTTCTCCTTGTTATTCTTTAAGTATTGAATACAGAAGAAAAGTATAACAAGGCCTTAAGCTAGTTATTAAGTTAAATTAGGAATAATGAGTAGCCTGTCACACACATTAAAAGCCATGGTGGGGGAAGGGATGTAGGTGAGCTTTATCCTTCATGCAGCTCTGCCTTCAGCTTGGTGCCTGATCTCTGGGCACGGTGCCTGCAGTTACTAAATGCCCTCCCTGTCATAGGTACTGAGGCAGGCACGCAGGGCTGTGGTGTAACTTGGGAAATTAAAAAATTGAAACTGTGGTTTATGAGGCAGCAAGCTTTTTTTTTTTTTTTCNTTTTTTCTTTTTTTTTTTTTTTTTTTTTTTTTCCCTCAAGGAAAAATAGGACATGAGTCAATACTTTTTAGAAGACTGAAGAAGCCTCACCCAAGAGCTGCAAATTCAGCTGAGCTGTGCACAGGGCAAAGCTGCCTTCTGCCCCTCTGTCTTGCTCCTGGCAGGGCAGGGGGATCATGAGCAGGATCCAGCAACACCCGCAGGATGCAGCAACACCCCAGTCTCGCTGCTGTGTGCGGATCTCCCCGCAAGGGCCCCGAGTGGCTCTGAGTGCAGCGGGGAGGTGTTTGGGGCATGCTTGAGCCAGCTTTTCAGGTTCTCCCGGCCCCACAGCTCCTCACAAAACTCTGCGTGAGGCACGGCAGCCCTGTGATTGGGAGCCATCCTGGCTTGGAAACACCCTGGGTTTGCAAATGAATGTGTTTTCCAGGTGATGGATGTGCAGCTCTGCCCAAACCCTGGGCTGGGGGTAGCTCCTCTGCTGGGAGCAGCTCCTTGTGGGGAATAGGTGAGGGGTGAAGCCACACGCTCGCATGGCTCCTGTTATGATTCCTCTCCTTAGCCCAGTGCCAGCAGCTGCAGCATTGCTGGAGCACACAGCAGGGCCTGGCACTGCCTTGGAGGCTGCTCCCCTGAAGGACTTTGCAACCAGTTCATGAACTACTGCTGCTCCAGCCCCAGTGTTGGCTTTGGGAGGGTCCCTGCATAGCCCTGGCAGCATCTCCATGGGAGAATCTGGCTGTGGGCTGCAGAACAGCCACATCAATTCCGTATCTGGTTTTTCCAGCCTAGTAAGGTGGCGGAACCAAACCGTGTCAACAAAATTTGGCTAACAAAGAGGAGCCGTCTCCCTCTGCAGGTGAATGTGAAATTGCTCCATCTGGCAGAGGAAAGCCTAGAGAAGATGACTGTTCTTTTCTTTCCAACTGTTTAACGACAGTGAGCAAAGAGCACCTCCTGTGACAGGAACCCCTTCCCCTTGCCTGTGCATGGCTCAGCCCCAGCCTCTCATCTCTGCCTGTGGGTATCTCCCTCATGGCCCCCATGCACCTCTCTGATGCTCTCAAGAGTGTGGGCAACTCTTTTCTCTGATGTATCCACATTACAAATATTTCCTACAGAGGAAGGCAGCAAGCCAAGCTCTGTAAGTCCCCAGTCCCTAGCCATAACTGTTTGCCACTGAGACCACTGTTGGAGCAAGCTAGTCCCCCTGACCCCACCAGGGCCTCCTTGGGACTATGTCATGGCAAATGGAACAGCACAGCAAGTCCTGAAGGCAGTGCAGTGGAAAGCAGCTTTCTCCTAGGTACTCAGGCAAGGCATGATCTCAAAAACCAGAAATGTCCATGGTCCCTCCCAAGCTGTGCTTTTGGAAAGGCTTCCCAAACCCTTGCAAACACCAAGGAGAGATTACACACCAGCCAGGAGCTGGGCACTACGCTTTTCAGGACAGCTGAGGGCAGCCCATCACTCCAAGTAGCTGACAGATGTCTCAGGATACAGAAAGCTCTTCCCTTCACTCTCAGCCTCTTCCCTCTTTTTCAGGGACTGCTGCTAAGATGTTTCTCCCTCTCCAGCTGAGCTCATTTACCCCCATCATGGCCACTGTATTTGCCAAGTATGGAGACACAATCCCTTGTGTGGTCCTGTTGGCCACAGTATTCTTGCTACAGGCCAGGATGCCATTGACCTTCTTGGCCACCTGGTCACATTGCTGGCTCATATTGAACCCAAGTCCTTCTGAACAGCTTTCATGACACTCCTCCCCGAGCCTGTAGTTGTGCCTGGAATTGCTGCAACACAAGTGCAGGACCCAGCACTCCACTTTATTGAACCTCCTGCAGTTGTCCTTAGCCAACTGATTGAATCTGTCCAGGTGTCTCTGTAGAGCCTTCCTACCCTTGAGGAGATCAACACTCCCACCCAAGTTAGTGTCATCTGCAAATTTACAGAGGGTCTACTCAATCCCCATGCCCAGATTATCAATAAAGATGTTAGGACTGGCCCCAAAACAGAGCCTAAGGGAACACCACTAGTGATTGTCCACCAACTGGATTTTGCTCCATTCACCACAAAACTCTGGGCCTGGCCAGACACAAAGCATTGAAGAAATGGTGTGTTCACAGTTGTTCTTTTTCTACCTAAACCATCTGACATGGTCTTGGTGCTTCAGAGGTGATGCTCTGTGGGATGAAGTGAGCTGCCCCATCCCCCTTGACCTGCAGGCGCTGCCCCCGCTGAGAAGGGCACTGGAGGCAGGGCTCTGCATCTCCAGAAGGTTTCAGCTCTCTAAGAGGTCTTTGTAGATCCATCCATGCAGGCTGTTGGAGTGGTAAGAATCAACCCATTAGGAGGGTTTGCAGAGAATATCTTGTAGGAACCCTTTCTCCCCCTCCAAGAGGCGTTGCAGCTTTTCAAATAGCCACATGCCTCCACACAAAATGAGGATACCGCCTTTCCAATGCCGTCAGGAGGCCGGCTTTTCCTTATTCCCCCCACCACCCTGCCGTCTTGTGCCTTCCCCAGGGAATGCACACCATCAGCTTTGCTCTACTGTTCTCCCTGGCAAAAGAAGAGAGAGCAATAAACTTCCCAGACCTAGATAGGCAAAGATGGCAAAGATTTTACATTGCTGTTGTTTGGCAAGTTGTCTGGAGTGCTGACTTGTGGGTATGAGGAAAGTGGTGGTGCTTTCTAGGGCTTGGGGAGCTACTAACAGCACTTTCCTAGGTCGGTGCTATTTCCCTAAAGCTTCCTAGAAATGTGTCCTCCTGGTACTTTGTGAAGAAAAGTCCTTCTTATGTGTGGTAGTGAGCTGAAACAGACAGCAGACCTGCTTTGGAGGGGATGTATCTTGAGGATTTGCCTATTTTTGAGTTGGGTTTTTTTTACTTTGAGGGCACAGAGAGCAATCGGTTGCCTCCTGGAGGAATCATTGCTCAGGGCAAGCCGTGGTCCCCGCTGAAGGTGTCTTTGAGGACCCTTGCACAGCTGGAACAACTTGTCTTAGGGACGGATGAAGGGATGTGCGGAGAGTGCGGGATGCAGGGGAGCAGCCCTGCAGCTCTGGCACGGGCCGGGCAGAGGACGTGCTGCAGACGACACGGAGCTTTAGCGGCGACGCGAGCAGACGGAGCTCCAGGTTGCCAGACCCGGTGAAGCCGGGCTGGGGAGTGGGCGGGAGCGAGGGGGGAGGATTTCCCTGAGGCTGTATCCGTCCCGTAGGGGAGGGGGCGGTTTTCCAGTAGGCTGTATCGGTGTCACGGCAGTGGGGAGCTTTTCCCCTGAGGCTGTATCGGTGTCACGGCAGTGGGGAAGTTTTCCCCTGAGGCTGTGTCGGTGTCCCGGTAGCAGTGGGGAGATTTTTCCCTGAGGCTGTATCCGGTCCCGCGGACGGAAGCACGGCGCTCCTGCAGCCCGCCGCTAGGTGGCGCCGCCGCCCGCGCTGAGGGCTTTGCCGGCCGGGTCGGCCCTCACCCGCGCCCCAGGCGGCACCGGGCCCTGATCGGCGACTGGGGCCGAAATTAGAGCCATCTCTCAGGGCTATGGACCTGTCTGAGCCCAGCTTTAACATGTGCAGCGGGGGCTCGGAGGTGCGCAGCCACCCCGCGCTTCGGGAAGAGGAGTCGGAACTTCCTCCGCTGTGTGAGCAGGACACGAAGCAGGGACGGTGCCGTGCTGCTTCTCGGCTGAGAGGAAGCACCGACGGCAGCTGCTGAGGACACCCAACGTCGGTGCTCTTTGTATTAACCCTGAGACACTGCTGCGGGGGAGTGGAAAGCACAAGCCATGCTGTTGATGGGGGCTAAAGTCTGGCCTTGAATAAGAAAAGTGCAAGGAAGAGAGTATTTAGATAAACAGGATTTTTTTCAGGCCCTCTCGGTGTGGTGAACCTCACACAAAGCAATCCCAGAATTAGTCATTGTTATCTATGAGAATTCCCACAGAATTTCCCCCTCTTCAAAATGGAACTGGAGCCAAAAGCCAGGAACTGCTCACAGTTAAATCCCCCTTCAAAACAACCATTTTTAAAAACCCCAAAACAAAACAAACAAAAACCACACAGAAAACCGCACAACAAAACAAAAACAAAAACCAACCAAACAAGGAAACAAAAAAACCCAACCACAAACCCAAAAGACAACCCCCCAAAACAAAACAAAAACAACCCCAACAACAACAAATCCTCCCACAAAACAAAACAAAAACCCAAACAAACAAAAAAACCTGAATCAAATAATCTCACTATGCGTAAGCAGTGGAGATGAGCAGGAGTTATGTGGACACATCTAGAATAGAATCTGGTCAAAATAATCTAATTTTCCTCTCTGACAGGGTAAGGGTATGGTGACAGGGAGCCTTGGCTACCACTCAAGTGGCTTTTAAGGATGACCTAGATAGGATGTTGGGTAGGTACAAAACCCATTGGATAATTATACCCAGAGAGTTATCCACAGTACACTGTTGAAAAGGAAGGGGTCTGTTGAGTGAAATTCAGAGACATCTGTTGTAGGCCTGTTTTTGCTCAGCACTTCCATTAATGATCTGGATGATGGAGGAGAATGTGCACTTGCTAAATCTGCAGACTGGGAAGTATCCAGTGACAAAGTTATTTGCCTAAACATGTCTCCAGAATAATTGGGATCCTGCTAAAAATCACATGCTTGGGGTTGCAGTATCAACAAGACACATCTGGGGAGGTGCTGGGGGCTTGTGAGAGAGAAGTCCTGGGTAAGGTCTGTAGAACACCTGCTGTGTTTGTGCTGGACCAGAGAGCATGGTGTCCAAGTCCTGGCCCTGTGGGGAAGAAGCTGAACGTGAAAGGCTGAACTGGCTTAGCTGCACCAGGAAGGCAGGTGGCATTTGTCAGATAGGGGACATCTCCCAAAGCATTCTGCTGTCAACTTGCTCAATTAGTTATTTGCTGTTGGCCATCTCTGTGTTCTGGAGATTTTAAGATTTTTCCCGAGGTTGTGTCAGTTGTTAGGTACCACTGTACAAAGTACTCTCAGCTCAGAGCTGGTGTGTGGTTTGCCATCTGGTCTGCATCCTACATGGTGCAATACCTCTGACTGCAGAAACAGACCTCACCATCTTCTCCATACAGCACGGGAAGGAAAACCTTGAGCCAACTAGCCAGGCTGCAGAGCCACTGGCCACATGTACCAGTTACCTCATGTGGGTACTGAGTCTGTCCTGCTCAGGAATCAGAGTGGTCTGGAGTAATGTTAATTGAAAATGACTGCATGAAAAAATCTCAGGCTGAAAAATTAGGGCCTAAACTAGGTCTTGACTTTTCCCCACTGGCTCCCAGAGGAGATAATGAGAACCATGTGCTGGAGTTGGCCTTCTGCTCAGCATAGCTGGACATATCTTTCATCCACTGAATCCTGCAATAGTCAGCAGCCAAGTCTTGCACTGCTTCCGCCAGTCAAACATTGTCTTCTCTCTGAGACAAGTAGACGACCTTCACAAACATCAGAGCAGCATAGAGAACCACCGAGCACATGGTGGAGGGGTAGTGTGTGTGGAAAAGGAGGAGGGGAAAGACCATGTGAGTAAAGAGCTCAGCTCTTCATCAAGACAGTAGGAGAGTATTGTGGCACCACCTGTCTTGGGTTACCAGGGAGAAAAGATGGACTCAGCTATGAGTTGGGCTCAGTGGAGGAGAGGATATTAGAGAGAAGCCCAGGCTCTTCTTTCTTCCAATAGATGGAAGAGTCGTGTCAGATAAGGGAGTTAAGCACAGTAGTGCCAAGATGAGATGTGTATTTGGTGGAGAGGCTGCTGGATGGCAGCTGCAGCACAGAATGGAGGTTAACCACTGAGTCTACTTCAACAGCACTGGTGCCCAGCAGCAAGGTAGGATCCAGGTTACAATGAAAGATATGGTCTGGGATGCACTGTGCCTATGTTTTATATGTTTACATTTGACCTTTGAACCCTTCCACTGTTTCAGTGCAGGATATCTTGGCTCCCTCATTTTGGATTAGCTCAGAGCAAAGAATAATTTGTTACAGTGAGGGTGGGTTGACACCTGTGACTGCTTTCAGCATCTGCTCATAAATACCTTCAGAAGCAACTGCTCCCTGTGAGAGAGGCTTTGGCAAAGACTGAGCAGTTTATATGCTTGGTTTGTGAGAGACCTCTTACTGTGTCCTAGTGAGGATCCATTCTTAGCAAAGAACTTGCTTTCTCTCTGCATGCTGACGATATTGCAGAGCATGGGTTATGCCAGATTTGCTTGTCCTATTCTTCCTGGTAGGGCAGTTTGTTGTGAAGATAACTTAGGGCTGTTTTTTTTCTATCTAAAGAGGAAAGCAAAATATTGGAGTTGTGCTTTCCCCTTGGAGCTTGTGCTTGATGAAGGGAAAGGTGATTGCACTGGGTAGAGATATCCTACTCCCCTGCTGCATGTGGAGCTTCCTTGGGCCCTTGGAGGGACCTGCTGCCTCCCTCTGCAGTGGCTGAAGCAGCAGCTTTTCCAGGTGCCTGTATAGCTTGAGAAGGCCACCTCTGTTGCACAGCTTTCCCAACAGAAACTGAGCAGGGCAGGTTGCTGCATCTGGCCTCTCCCCTGGAGACTGCTGCTCGGAGTGAGAGTGCCTGGGGGGATTCCCCCACCCTGGGCTGTGAGAGCCAAAAGGCACTGGCCACATCCAGCACACTGGGGAAGCCTGAGCCAGAAGAGTCTAAACCTTCCTGCTGCTCTGGGTTCATGCAGACAAGGAGCAGGGAGGGAACTTGTTTTCTTCTTCCTACAGTGTGTGTGGGCCTTTGTTGTTCTGAGGAGCCAGGTAGGATACATAAGTGAGGAACATGGACTGCTCTTCCAAACCTCAGCCCTGTTCCAACTCAGACTGCCTCATGCTGGTTCTTCTAAGGATGCTCACCTTTTCCTGGGCTGCTGGCACTTGGTTTCAGAGTCTTCAGATGCAGGTTTGTGCTCTCAATAACCACACAAGCAGAAGCTTAAAGGGTTTGTGCCAACTTTTATTATCTTTTTTGGAAATGGGATTCAGGAAAGGGAAGGAGATGTGCAAGGAGGAGCTGACTGTTGCAAATGGGGATGTTTGGGGTGTATGCTGGCAGCAGTGTGTCTGACCAAAATGACTGAAGCAGTAAAGCATGACAGCCAGGACACTGCCTCAGTGGATGTGCTTCCTTTACAGGGTTTTTGGTTTTAAGGTCTACTTTCTAGGTTATTTCACATACAAAACAAGAAAGCCTATTTTAATGTGTTTGTGTATATATATAAGATAGATATATATATACACACACGTTTTATATTCTTACAACCCCCAGCTCCTAAAGGTTTAAAGTCTGAAGGGCCATGTGTATTTATGCATTATAAAGAGATGCTAATTGACTGAGACAAGGCTTCCTTACTGGCTGTATGATAAATAAATGGGCAAGATATCTTTATCGAAATCTTGCATGTGTGCAGAGAATATGGTTCAGCCAAGCACCAACTGGCAACCCCCTCAAGCTGTCCTGTCTCTGGCTATTTCCTGCAGGGGTGGTGTGGGGCTGCCTGTGCTGTCCCAGGGATTTGGGGGGCTCACCCCTGTGGGGCTTGGAGGGGCAGATTGAAACATACTTCGTTGTGCTGCCCATGGGTCAGGCACTCTGCATGTTGGGGCTCCTATTTCCCCATGGGGCTTCCAGTAGGCTGTTTTGGTTCATTTTACCATGGAGGAGAAGGTTTAGTGGGCAAGATAGGAAGGGATTTTGAAGGGGAAAGACAGTCAAAATTCACCATACAATAGATAAATCTTCATAATGGTTCGTCTGCCTGCTCGTTCTTTTCTCTCTCTCTCCCCATCTCCCTCTTATGCTCTCATGTTCACTCTCATTCTCTGCAGGACATATGCTGTTGTAGGGCTAAAGGTCTCCTTTTGTCAGGCTAAGGTCAAGTCCTTGGTTGGCAGAGGGCAGCCCTTCATACGGGCCTGTCCACGGCGTACTGGCAAGGGCTCAGGTTGGAAGCTGCTGTCTGCACCGCTGGGTAGGTGAAGTTGGTGTGCTGCTTGGCCTTCAGCCGCAGGCTGGCCAGGCTGGAGTTGCACGTGTCCCTGTACATGTAGGGGCTGGCTGTTGAGGCGTAAGGACAGGCACTGGATGAGACAGCAGAGTTGAGGCTCGGGCTGTTCAAGTTGTTGATGTTTCCCAGGTTGTTGAGGCTAGGGGCTGGTACTCCAGTCACCGCAGAAGGGACCATGGATGAAGGCATGGTCATTGAGGTGATGGAGCTGGGTGGGGAGAACATGGGCTGGGAGGAGAGGGGACTGACGTTCATGGAGTTGAAGAATGGGAAGCTCTTGGCTGAGAGCGGACTGCTGGCAAGCCCCTTGGTGGCCCAGTTGTTGTAGGAATAGCTGGAATACATGTCATCGTAAGGCTGCATCAGTCCATTGAACTGGGCTCCAAAGCTGTTCTTGCACAATTCGGCCTGTTGGTTCCTCTCTCGTTTCCTCCACTTAGCTCTGCGGTTTTTGAACCAGACCTGCAAGAGAGAGAGCGGGAGGGCATGAGAATTGCTCTGGCTGTCCTTGCAAGGGGTCTTGCCCTGGTTTCTTTACCCAGCAAGACAAGAGCTGTTGAACGGCTGGCAGTGCTCCCAGGGAGATGGGAGGCTGAGTATCAGGGAAGAGCTGCAACAAGATGTCTGGGCTTCAGGGTCACCTCCCAGCAAGAATCACCAGGTGGTCCTCAGCCAACAAACAAAAACCCAAACCACTGCCATTTCACAACACACAGAGTAACCCACTCAACAAACTCATTCAACAAACAGATGCCCTTTATACAGGGAAAAAAGAGGAAGATACTTGCTGTATTTCCAAGTGACCACAGCCAGCAGGAGGGGTTGGTGTTGTGTGACTTGGGAGGAAAGTATTGGGGGATGTAGCTTGAGAGCTTCTGAACAAAGGAAATAACTTCTCCTGTTTTGACTTTACCTCAGGACTGGCTTGGAGTGGGGTGTTGTAAGTCTGTCTTCTAGCAGGAAAATCTGTTAGTGCTAGAGGGGTTCAAACAATATAACTTCCTAGAGCATGGAAGCTGCTGGAAGGCTATTCATGGTGCTGCTAACTCATATTTCTAGTAGCAGAGAGAAGCTCTGACTCCAGCTGGAGCCCTGCCACACCATGCCTGTGACTGCACATTGGTTTGGGAACTCAAAAGAGTACCCTCCAGCAAGGGTAAGGCTGGGGAGTGATGGTACTGCGAGGAAGGAGTCTGCTGGGTTGAGGGAGACAGCTGATGGGGCTCTGTGGGGCACAGCCTGGGCTTTGTATCTACCTGTATAATTGCAAGGTGGCCCTTGATGGGGAAGGCACCACCAGCATGGGGTATACATGTAGCGGGTTGTGTCAAATCTCAAGTGCAGACCCTGGCAAGGTATTTCCAAGACAGGGAAATTTTCTAGTGCTCGGGGACAGCTTGGTCATGTATCACAGCAGGCTTCTTCCCCACAAGCTCAGGCCCAGAAAGGTGGGAGGGCTGCAGTCCTACCCGGACTCGTGCCTCTGTCAAGTTGGTCCAGACTGCAATCTCCTCCCTGGTGCTCATGTCTGGATAACGGTTTCTCTGGAAAGTGGCTTCCAGCTCTTGGAGCTGCTGGCTGGTGAAGTGCGTCCTCTGCCTCCGCTGCTTCTTTTTGAGTGAGCCGTCTTCAGGGTTGGAGTCGTCCGTCTGGTTTTGCTGGGACTTCTCAGTGTCTGTGCAAGAAACAGAAAGATGGGAGAAATCCCCTGAGTTAATTTGAGGACTTGGATGCACTTGGGGAGCCTATCCTTGGGGCAACCCGGGCATGCTCAGTGAGGTCCCCTTCCACTGTAGCCACCAGGACTGGTTCCCCATCTCCCTCCCTTGTCTTTGCAAGCAGGCATCCATCCAGCACCATAACCAATGGCCCCTTCATGCAGCTCAACTTGCCTTTGTTTAACTGCCATAACAGACATTAGTTTCCAAGTGACTGGATTTAAATTTTCTGAACTTACAATATTTGGTTTTCATTTATCACAGTTCAAATGGGGGATCGTGGCAGAAGTTACCCAGATCAGAAGGTTTGTACTCTGCTTAAAGCTCCCTGCCTAAGATGTCCTTTAGAAAAATTGAACATTGACACTTATGCCACAGCAGAAGATCCAGTAGTGTTTCTGTGGACAAGTGATGGGAAAAGGCAAATTGCAAACTGATAGCAAGCTGAGGCTCTTCAATTCATTAAAACCAAGAAGCACAAATTTTCACTCCCCTTATTGCTCCTTTACATTCTTACTTAGGTGCACATGTTTTGATTTTTAAAAAATAGGGAAAGGCCTTTCCTAGACCTTACCATGAAGCACTTCAGCATCTCCCTGTCTTTCTGCCCCTGCCCTTCTCCTGATTCACAGATCACTCTCCTAGAGGCAGTATCTTTCGTTTCACCACCCATTAAATGAACACATTTAATCAATCTCAAAACACTCCAGTGTTCACACAGATATCTCACTGAAATGTACAGCTCAGCCTCCTGCTGGGCATCAAGTCCATGTCTGCATTGCATGCTTTTGGCTGCTGTGGGTGGAGGTGGGCAGCCAGCTGCTTCCCTGTGCCACAGCCCTTTTTGGGGGCTGTGCAAATACAAGCAGGCAAAATGCAAATGAGGCAGAATGCAAATACAAATATCTTCCATTTAGTTGTCCTCCACAGAGTGCCCAAGTGCTCAAAAGTGACACTTTTTTTTATGATGGAAGAAAGCTATAGTTTGTATTTAATTCTGCTGGGAGTCAAGACAAGTCACCATAGACGAAAATTATTCTGGTGAAAATAAATAGTTTCTGATGTTCAACTCCTTCCTCTGATCTAGAAGCCAGGTGAAGTATTTCCAAATGAAAATCAGGTCTTCAGCAGGGAGAGGAGGTGTTCTTTTACAATGGGAAATAGTCAGCTAAACTAAATAGGAATTTTTGCAAATAGCTCCCAAACTGTTCCACTTGGAAGAAAAACCTTTAAAAAAATCCTGGCATCACTCTGCTAAAAATTGAAATTTTTGTTTGGCTGCAGTTCTTTGAGTGGAAGCTAGTTTAAAAGGCTTCAAAGTCCAGAAAAATTTCAACATGAAGGTACTAGTACAGCCCCTTAATGAATAGGGAGGCAAGGATACAGCAGCCTGGAATACAGCTGAGTCAGTGAAAAAGGGGATTCCTCAAGTCAAATGGATGTGCTCTGGAATAATAGGCTCTGTCTTTTCTATTTAGTTTTTATGGGGCATGAGAGAGGCCTAAAAGCATCTGAGCCTCCACAGAGCTACTGTTTCAGGGCAGGGCTGTGCCAACAGCAGGTGCTTTAGTGGGCCCCAGACCTGGAAAATGCTCTTGTCTCAGGAACCTGGTGCCACTACCCTGTTCCTATGACAGCCTATTAATTCAGAAATATTTTCCTGCTGTTCCTGGAAAACCCTCCTTGTACTTGCCTTTCTTCAAAGGGAGCAATGCTGTAGTTGCAGAGAGCATTTGCAGGAGAGGTGCTCACTCTCCAGGGAGGAAACCCTGGGTGTGGTCAGTGGTTTGCTCCCCACCAGCCACCTCTGCTTCTGTAGCACGTCTGATGCTATCCACCAGCAGGAACGTGAATGCAAGGACAGTAAGATGGTCATGCTCACAGCAGCAGGATGTAAGTTGGTTCTTCTGAGCAGGAAAGTGTCATGTCCTGTTCCCAGCACCAGGACCAGTTTGTGTTTCCATCCAGGGTGTACCTGTACAAGAACTTTCCCAGCACACTCTTGAAACAAAGCCATAGGAATTGAAAAGTGGAATGAAAGAGCTTGGTTGTGGTCTTGTGGTACTCTTCTCATTTTCATGAGCATCTTTCTTTGTGGATCCCATATTCAGCAGAACTCTTGGAAGCATGCTCTTAATGTGGATTTTTTATAGTGGTTCTTGCCAAGGAGATTAATCTGATTTCTCTAGCTCAGTGCTCTAGACCAGTATTGGATGGATGAGATTCCTGCACTTATCCAGCTCCAAGAGACTAAATGGGAAGTGATGCCACCCATCTGAGCTAGTTATTAGGAATGGCTCAGTACAGATGAACGGACAACGTTTGGTTTGTTTGTTCATCTGCTGAGCCTGGGCTAATTAGGAGCCTGATGCATACAGGGGATATGTTCTCACCAAAGTCCCTGACAAATATTAATTTCCAAAAGGGCTGCTGTGAAGCAGGAGGCTATGCCCTAATCAGGAACTCCTGCCCGGGACTGCCCTTCTTCACTCAGGAAGAAACTATACCAAGAGGGAAAGAAAATGGAGTGAAAGTACCATGTGTTTATGGGCTACATCTGGGTGAAAGAGATCACAGTGTATCTTGCTTTGATATTCGTCTTCTCAATACCCTTTGGTATACCTACTTTCCATAAATCTTAAGTCTAAGGAGAAGTAACAATCTCAGCTTTAAGCTTTGAAAAATCTCTGCAATTCATCTTGGTGTCCTCTTTGTTTCCATACCTGCTACCTGTGTTTCTTTCTGTGTGTCATCTCTTTTCTGCTTCTTCTATAAGCAGGGAAGAAATGTCCTCTGAAAAGGTGCAGTGGGGACCAAAACCATGGCAATACAGGGAAAGAAAGGAGCCCACAGAAAGGATGTGGGTGCCTTGAATCCATGCCCAGGAGCGCAATATGGGGAGATGTGGGCAGCTCTTTACTTGCGTCACTCCTCATCCTTGCTCTTCCCTGACCTGTGCTGCCTGATGAAACCTAACAGAAGGGGGTGTCACAAACCATGCCATAAAATTGGAGGACACTTGAGATCCCTGAGTGCTGACCCCAGACAAGCAAGGTTTGTGTTCACTTCTCAGGATCTCTTACTTGTGTGGATGAATGAAGCAGGGCCAAGGAAAAGTAGGGGAGTCAAGAAGTGGCAGAAGTGCAGCCCTGCCCCTGTTCCAGGCAGCCCTTTGAAGCCAGTGCTATTCTGCCTGACACTGCTGGTGCATGGCTGCCATCAGCCTCTGGTGCAAAGGCACAAGCTGCCAGCATCAGCACACAGGTAGTGCTGGCAAACAGTCACCTCCCAGAACCATTTTATTTCTAGGCTGCTTAAGACAGTGGGGAGTAATGTAGCCAGGCATCCAACGTTTATTATCACCCCAAAATAGGTTGTGGAATATATCTCGTACGCGTTCGCCCACTCAGTGAAACGATTGTGGCCATAGCTGGAATTAGCTGCTCATGCCTAATGGAAAGAAAAGTCAGTGCCTAAATTGGCACTTCTACAGCATGCCAGGGTGGACTCAATAGGGAAGGGCACTTGAATGGAGACACTGCCATGCATCCAAAGCAGCTGACGAGGAGGCACTGAGCTTGGGGATGTGCCCAACTAAGGTACGTGTGCAGTGGGGAATTTGTCAGGTGGATTCTCTAACTCTAGTTATCCCATCGTAACTCCCTTCATGATACTTTCTCTGGGGAATTTTAATCTGCATCATTATCCTTATTAGCTTTTGCATGCGGGTGAGCCTGGAGGCTTTACACGGAGAGCAGCAGGCTGTCTCCAGCCCTCACTCCCTCATGCTGGCACTGGCAGAAGCAGCTTTGCATTGTCCTGACACATCCAGAATAACAAGGGATGGAGCGGGAACCAGACAGATGTAAAATCCAGAGGAAACCATAGCTGGTTTTGGTAGCTGATTTCTGAATGGGTGTGAATGGTGATGTTTCTTATTCAGAGCCTGATCAAGAATTCAGTAGGCTTAGGGTTTGTTCAGCCTTTGGGAATGGTCAGAGGTACCTCTGTGGAAGAGCAGCAGAGCAGTGCACCAAGGCACAGGTAAGGAGGCTTTTCCAGCTAAAGCAGAAGCAAGACAGTGCTTCCCTTTCATCTTATTGCCTGAACCTGGAAAGTTCAGCCTAAGGTTTACTTTTACCATGGAAAGTTTAAACCTAAACAATTTAAACAAAGGTAAAAAAAATAAAAGAGCAGTTTAAAATTAGACGTAGCCTTCTGTACCTTGGATACTTCCTATGCTGTGAGGAGAGCTCTCCTGCTCTGGGGATCCTGTTTAGGCGAATACAACAAAATCCTGATTGGGCTGTGACCTGACTTGTGTGGCTCCGGCCTGCCATGGGCTGTACCCTTATGAGCAGTGGCTTCTTGCAGCCAGGGCCAGATGACCCCACCACTGGGATGGTGTTGTCACCCTCCCAATAGTTGTCATTGCAATATGGACCCTTATGGCTTTCATATGCTTGTTGGGACAGCCATGCTGCTATGCTATTTTGCTGGCTCCCAGTACAATGGGAAACTTTCCCTCTGGGAGCACTGCAGCCAGCTCCTGCAAGCCACTGGCCATCCAGATCAATGAACAGGGATGGGTCGGGGTTTTTCTTGCATCTTGAGCCTTGCACTCACCGCTGTGATCCTGCCCTTTGCAGCTGTGCTCATGTTGAGGAGTTCCAGAGTCCGAGAGAGACAAGGCTGGGCTGCGAGCCTCTGCATCTGCCAGCAGGTTGAAATCCATGGGGCAGGGATGGGTGGTAGAGAAGGAGGAATCTGAAAAACAGCAGTCACAGGGTGATCAGGGAGTGTGACCTCTCCTCACCACCTCCAGCAGGGACTTGCCTTGAGGAAACGTCTAGGAAAAGCAAAGGATCCCTCTGTGATCTTGGACACCTCTGAGTTTCTTGGCTGGAAAATGGACATACTGGGCTTTCTGCTGAGCTTCCCTATAAATCAAAGATCATCTAGTGACACTTCTATTTGCAGCCTTCAGAGAAAGAGCCTCCAATTTATAGGTGACATTCAGACTGAAATAGCAACGCCGGGAGCATGCTGTGTAATGGAGATCTGAGGAAGTGGTTCTGGGCCAGCCAAGGGCTGTTAGCACCTTCCCCAGTCATCCCACCTCTCCCATCCTCCCTGCCCAGCTTCTCTCCTCTTTCTCCCTTGTTTCTCCACAAGCTGGTCATGCCTAAGTAAAGCTGTTCAGAGAGCACTACATGCACACATCCCAAAAGAAAAGCATTCCTGTGCCTGGCACTGATAGGAAGGCACATCTGCCTGCACAACCACTGCTACAAGCAGAGACCCAGGCAGTGCAAGTGGACTCCTTTGGGGTACACAAGGACCTCTGGAACCTGAATTAACATGGGAATCACATTTCACACACATTTAGGTGCCTGGGAACGACTGACCCTGGCTGCAGCAGGAGCTTGCTTCTAGCCGTAGATCATCCTGAGTGGAGGGTCCCCTTGTTGCCTCAAGAGACTGGCCTGTGCTAGTGAGCCATCTTCCCTGGCTGAAAGCACCCCAACTGGGAAGCTGTCAGTGCTGCTCCCTACAGCTGCAGGAACCACTGTGACTCTTCTGCCACCTCTTTCCACACCTCTCTATCCCAAGATCAATTCTTTTCATCATTCATTTACTTATGGATCCTGCACCCTCCACCTGTATTGCCTAAAGAAGCTCAGCTGAGAGCACCACTTTGTTCTGGACCACACTGGATGCTCATGAAGAGGCAGGCATGAGGCAGTAAGTGTTCTAAGCCTGGCCACATCCCCTTGGAAAGGTGAGCTAGCCCTGTGTTAGCCCCTAATCTGAATTTTGGATCATAACCCAGCAAAATGCAGGATGTTTCACTGCCACCAGTGCACAGTTTATGAAGGCTGGATCACTTTGAGGGGACCACAGCAGCTTCTGAACCTTTGGCCACTCCCAGTTAATACCTCACCTTCCCAGCTAGGGATCATTTTCCTCTAAGACACAACAGCTGATGTACTGTGCCAGGATCTGGGACCCCCGAGTTTAGGGAAGTTTGGACCAGGTGTTTAGGGCTTTCAAACTTTAGGTGGAGATCAGTTGTGAAGGCTGGATTCTGGGTGGTGAAGGATTGCCCAGCCCCTCAAATCCATGTGTGTCAGGGAGGGAACGGGCTGAAGACAGTCTGGACTGTGTTAGTTTTTAGACACGTAAACAAGAGATTAATCACATAGCTGTTGCACCTCATTTGGAGGTGGATGACAGTGACTAAGAATGTATTTTCAGAGCTGTCTAAAGCGTCCTTTAGTCAATTTACACAAGGCTGCTGCCAGGGCTCTTGTCAAGGCTGATCCCCATACCTGTAGTGTGCTTTCCAGGCCGTGATGAGAGGGAAAGGAGCCATTTCTAATGGTTATCTGGCTGGCCTCTGCAGCATATCTCACTCACAAAACCCCTGCAGTTTTCCTTGCTCTTTGCTTCACTTGACCTCCATTCACCACCTCTCCCAGGTACTGGTGAGGCAGTCTCAACACCAGCCTCAGTCAGTGCTCTCTGGAAGCAGCACCTAATGAACCAGGACCTGGTTCTGGTTTCCCAGACCTTTGCCTTGCTCAGGGCTTCTCCTGTGGCAGAGAAGTGGCAGGACTCCGGCTTTGCCATGAGGCTGGTTTCCATTTCCACTTTGTGCAAGCCTGACCTTTGATGTCTGCTGGCTCTGTTAATCTCCTGGCAGCAGCCAGGCACAGCCCTGTTGCATTCTGCCATGTGTACATACATGAAGTGATGTGACAGGGGCTGTGTTTTCTTTAATACCTTTGCATGGAGTAGGGGAGTCCATCTGCTGCTGATATTGCCATGGCTTTTAGCATTACTCTCAGAATTATGCAGAAACGCGCAGTGAATTAATTCCATGGATTAAGTCTTGATTAAGATGTGTGTCACTTTGCTGTCTCAGAATTTATTAAGAGCCCTTCTTGAGTCTGCAGCAGATGGAATTTCTGCCCAATGTTTGTAGATGATAATTTCCCCTCTTCTACAGCCATTTGCATATGATTGCATCTGTCAAGCACAATTTCCTCTCTTCTAGGGCTTGACTCTGTACTGGACGATTTAAGGAGGAATTCAGATCCTTGCCTTGCTGTAACTCAAGGACAATGTCCTCCTGTGCAGGGTCCTGTTTGCTCTTTTTTCCACATCTTGCATTGCTTTCATCTGTGCAAACTAGAATGAAGATAGGAAAACCAGGGGCGAGTATCTTACACAGGTAAGGTTCCACAGGCATAAATAACAACACAAGGAACAAGGCTCAGGAGAACCTAGTTCTGGTATTGAAAATTTATGCCCCATCTTGGCTGCACCAGTGCAGTCGTTGCAAAGTTCATCCAAGCTGCTGGACAGAACATAGCATGCTTGGCCTGCCTCAGAGATACAGTGGGCACTTAGATTAAAACTGGTTATGAAGTGTGGCCATTATTCAAGTTTAAACTGGAACTTGTGGCTAAGCACATGTTTGCTTTGTGAACTGAATTTAAAAGCAGGAGGATTGCAGAGAGGAGATGTTGTATGTGTATATGTAATTGCATAACCTATTGCATGTGCCATATGTGGTGGCATCAAGGAATGCCTTCTCAGTTTGCTCTGAGCAGGTCATGGAGAAGCAAAAGCAAGGGGAAAGAGAGATCTGCTCAGTATGATTATAAAAGCAGAAAAAGCCTGCAATGGTGACAGCACGTGAGCTCTGTACCAATGTATTTACCCAAAGGCAACTCCATGCTACTGACACAAAAGGCTGTAAGGTATTCTAGATTATACAGCCCTTTTGGATTTAAAAAGAGCTTTCGTACACATTGCTAGATCTTGTTGTAGGCAGAGACATTAAGAAAGTCAATGCTAAACCTTCATGGCATTTCTAAGTTGTTTGTCTGGTCTCAAGGAATTAGTGAAATTGGCAGCTCAAAAACATTTTTAGATAAAATCAAGTTTACCATCTTCACCTGATTCTTCATTTCACTTGCTTTTAACATAAAAGAACAGTTTCTTTAGGGACAGCTCCTGTACTAGCAGCATGCAGCCAGGCTTGCTCAGAGGCTTCATTTTTGTAAAACTAGCCGTGGTTCCCAGTCTGCTCCAGCACCTGTAACTCCTTCCATTGATGTTTGTTATTTCTCCTGAGATAAAGGTTCCCAAACCTGTAACAAACACATCTCTTCTTCCAGTCACTGCCCATGTGTGTCCTCTCCTTGGAGCCCATGTAAACACACTGCAGCCACCTGTGCAAGACCTTCCAGCCCCTGCTCCATGGGCATGGTGGAGGGCAGGGGAAGAGCAGTCCTGGCTCTAGGCTTTTTCTCTTTTCAAATTCACCCCACTTCTATTTCTGTGTCAGTTCCTGACTGGCCCAAGCCAGGGCCATTTGGGCAGTAGGAGGACACTCCTTCATGAGGAGGTAACCTTGTTTACCTGGAAAGAGAAACAAGGGTCCCCATGACCCATCTCCTGGTTCTCAGTAACACACTGCTCCATCACCTGGGAGCCAAGAGTCTTTTGCTCTTTTCTTTTTTTTTTTCTTTAAAAGGGTGGGAAGGAAACATAAAGGCTGACTTCAATCCAAGTAAGGCTAATTACAGGGGTGACTTTTGTGATGTGGGTCTTGCCTGTTGAGAGCTGCCTAGAGTCTGACTAGTGTGTGCTGCTCCACTTTCTGCACTACCATTGGGGAACAGGCTTCCTGCTGGACCTGCTTTGGCAGGTTGATCTGGAAGTGAAAAGCTGTCTCTTGCATTGTTTTGATGTTATTTAACTTGCCATGGGCATGCGGGCGTGCTTCAGCAAGGACCTGATGCTTCAGGTTCCAAAGTTGTAGCACAATGACCACTGATGACCCAAGGATAGGAGGGAAGCCCTAAGATGGCCTCTCTTGAGCAGATCAGCACAGCCCTGTGGATCTGTGAGTTTCCTGCCTCCAGCCAGGGCCATAGTAGCTGAATCTTCTGCTTGGAATTGCTGATCTCCACAAAGAGTTCAGGGTCATCCCTCAGGCTGAAAGGTGCTCCACAATCATTTAGTGGGAAGTGTCCTTTCTTTCTTGCATCCCCTGAGGTGAAGGTATGATGTTACACTAGATTCTTAGGGTCAGAGCTGTCCCTTCCTCCTCCATCAATCGCAGAAGTCAAACTACTGCCGATTGCTTCACTCCTCCCATGCTCATGTTCCCTGTGTGCCGGCTTACTTTTAGGAGAGACAAACATTTGGGACTCTGTTTAAATGTACAATTTCAGGAAGATGATCTGCCTCTGTACTTTGGTCCCTGTGAGGGGCTGAGCTAAGGTGGAACAGCACCTGCCTCTTCCTCTGCCCCTTGTCAAGGAGGAAGTGATTAAGATTGCCTTTTCCCTTGCTGAAGAGCATTTTATTGTCTGGATATATGTGTTTGTTCAGGCAATGGTGCCATCAGAGGGCCTATGGGCTGGAATTACAGTGCCACATCAACACAGCACATGAATCGTGCAGCAACCAAGAGTCAGATTCTCTCTGCTGGCCAACACAAGCGCTGTTTGTGAGGGGCTCTTTCCCTACTGCTAGAAAGCAAGAAGGATGGGGTGCAAAATGAGTTAATATTTGTTTCCTTGAGACTATAGAAACATAACTATGGGGAGACCAAGGTCACCCACTGCTAAACATCTCAGTGTAGCTTTAAATCTCTAATCTTAATGGAACTGCAGCAGGAACCAAGAGCAACCATTAATCACTGGAAGATAAACAGCAGCAGCCAACTGGTGACCTGGAGCACAGGGCCATTATGGGACAGGAGAGCAAGCTGCTTGCCTCCAAAAACATCAGGCTGTGCACAGCCTCAGGCTGCCTGAGCAGTGGTTTCGGGTGCACACTCAGAAGTGGATCATCAACCTCCAGCAAGGGCTGAGTCACAGGTTATAATAAACTTTATTTCTCAATTTAGTCCCTACAGCTGGGCACTAACCCCTGAGCTCCTGAGGGTGGCTTCGTAGCGGTGTGTGCTGCTTTGAAGCCTGGAACATGGTTTAGGGGTTTTATTCCTCTCATCAGTAGGAATAACCAAAGCTCCCTGAGGCACTTAGTGGTTTTGTTGTCAGAGCAAGTTGTCTGGCACTGCCCCACACATGCATTGGGCTGCAGAGCACTGAGAGCCATGCATGGTGCCATGGAACTGCAGTAGCCCAGGCTCTTGCTGCCAGGCTTCCTTGCCACAGCCAGCAGCAAGGACCTGAGAACTGGCAACTCTCTGACGAGGGGGTCCAGGTTATTTCTCTTTTTGTGCATGGCTCTAAGGAGAAGTTTCCAAGAATGTGAGATGGAAAGAGGGTGAGGAGGTAAGGTGCTGCCACTGACTCGTCTTATGATGTAGGTAAAACTATTTGACTGTTCTGGGATTGTATCCTTCATCTCAGAAATCACATAAATGAGCATATCTGAGCTGGTGGAGGTAATGAAGCAAAATTCTTTTAAGTGCTTTCAGATCCTCAGATAAGAGGTGCTGGGTAAATGCTCAACCATGCTGGACACTGCCTAATGCATTTCCTGGGGGCTGGAGGCAGCCTGCAAGATGGGATCAGGCCACTTGCTTCCTTTACTTTGACATGAACCTCCAGCTGCAGAGGAGGGTGATGGCTGAAACCTCTGCTCTGAGCGGCAGAGGGTTAATAAACTGCCTGTTATTCTGGAGGATTATCACAATGGAAATGTCCCAAGGATTGACAGCTCCATACCCATGTCCACAGCAAAAAAAGCCCACAATGGAATGTGTCCCGTTCGCTTATTTGATGGGCTGCACTGTGCCCCTGTGCTGTGGAAGCGCTCTGATGTCACCATGCCCCATACACAGTGCATCGTTCCCCCCAACAGGTGTGTGTGTCTGCAGTCCCCTGGACTGGTGCAGACCCTGCCAAGCTGAAGCATTGGGTTCTGCAGAGGCAGGGTAATGTGCTTGGGCTTGGCTTAAAGCAAGTCCTTTGCAATAGTATCTTTGGACCTCAGTGCTACCCTTAGCGTACCTGTAAAGTTTCTGAAATGGCACACAAAACTTGGAAACAAATTGCTAATCCTAGCACGAAAGAAAAGCCCTGCCAGATTTTCTGCAAAGTTCTTTTTTTTCCCTAAACTAAACATTCATAGTTCTTGCATTCTTGTAAGCATTGTACTTCAGGTCTCACTGCGTCTGGCTGTGTTTCCAGTGTCCCTTGGATGCTTATCCCTCAGTAGGGTGTTTGGCACCTTGGATCTATCAATCAGGACTGGGATTTTCATTCTGACAGACTGAGCAGTTATATTAATAAGGCTACGCTTTGTTATGGCTTATTTTGTTTGTTAGGCATCTGGAAAAAAATAAATCAGCAAAAAATCAGTTTTGCCCAAACAACTTTCGGTCGCACAAAGTTGCTGGCATGGTGTGGATCCACCATGCAGGAGTGCTGGGAGTGAGAGCACAATCTGCAGTTATGGGAGAAGAAAAGTCCTTTACGGAAATTAATCCCTTTGCTTTGGGGAAGGGAGAAAAAAAGACTGATTTCAGTAAAATTCTGCCTGGGAAAATCTTACAACTGAAATAAAGGATCTGCCAAAGTGGAGTGCCAGCACTGGCCTGGCCAGAACATACTGACTCTGTTCATCCCCACCTGCCCTTGCCCACTCCTGCAGCCCCATCAGGCTGGCTCCAAAGTGACCCATGCCACTACTGAGGGATCTGCCTACATTTGCATGAGAGAAATAATAGCTGCACAGCCACAGTGTATAAGGGATCGTGATCTGTTCTTGTGGAGCCAGGAGCAAGATGAGACAGTTGCAAGCCAGGATCCCGGGCAGGAATGAGAGGTGCAGGCAGCCTGTCTGCAGCTCAGGGCTGGCCACGCGCTGCTCATGCAGCAGCAAAGGCCACCAGGGCCTGGCATCAGCAGATCGGTATGTGTTGCTGTATTTAGTTGGGAGATTGTATAAATTTGACTAATTATTCTGGCAGTCAAAGGAAACTGGCCTGATTTCTGTGGGGGCTGTGCCTGCAGAAGCTGGGCAGGGTCATTTCTGTATCTCTGTGGCTGTAAAGCTGGCTCATTTTAGGGAGGCCCAGATAACTCTGTGACTCCAGCTGCTGTTAGGAGATTTGTATGCAGATGGAGGGCAGTGGATGAATCATTTGTTATCGAAGATGTAAATGATTCTCACAATTGGTAAACACACTGAAGAAAGCTCCTCATCAAGTGGGTGATGCAGTGGGTTGAAGCTTGGGGAGGATGCCCTGCCACCAGCATGTCACACCACTATGGGTCTGACCTCCTTGCACTGTAGAGCTGCCAGTGTCTGCCATCCATCAGCACTTCTGAAAATCCTTTCTGAAGAAGTTCGACTTGATCATAAACATTTTTTCTATGATAGAACTCGGCAAAACCAGCAGCTAGAAAGAAGCTTTTTTGGGGGAAGAGGTGGTACTAGATTGTTGTTCTAAAACAACGTGTCAGAGCCCAGTGGGTTGCAGAGCTGCAAAGGAAAAAGGGATAACTGCCAGGAGTTCTGTGATGGCCCCACCAACCCCCATGGCCAACGAGCAGCTCTGCTGGTTAAGGAAACAAGAGCCCAGAAACTGCTGGGTTGCTCCGAGGGATGTGTTGTCTCAGTGCAAACCTGCAGTGCTGGAGGGAACCAATGTCTGCTGTGCTTGATTGTAAAGTTTCCTGATGATTTGTCTTTTTTTTCTTTCCCCAAGTAATTTGTATTTACATTTTTTTTTTTAAAGCTCTCTGGCACGAAGATCCTTGCAGAATGAAGACTGCCGTGAATAAAACAAGTGGGTGATCTCAGTTCACAGTATCCCTCCCCTCTTCCTTGCGATAGCGCAGCTACAGGGCTGGGGCAGGAGAGAGGTGGCTCCGGGAGGGATGCTGGAGCTTGTTCCTTCTCCACACTCCATCTTTATGGACCTTGCAACATGCCCTGAAGGTCAGCTTGTTTACCCAGACGCTGTTTGAAGGGGCCGAGGGAGGCAATTAGCAAACACTGCCGGGGACGATCCCGCAGTGCCTGTGCCGGCAGGATCGGGCCCGCGGATCGCCTGGTTTTCCTGTCGTGCGCCGGCCGCGAATGTTGTGCGTATCGGGGGCGAGGAGGAGGAAGGGCGAGCGGGCAAGCAGAGAGGGCTAGCAGCCCTTCCCCCGGAGCCTCGCGCCCAGAGACCCCACTCGAGGCCGTGGCAAAACGTCTCGCGTCCCTAAATCCAGGGCACAACAGTCATTCCAGAAGCAAAACCAAGAAGTTTGACTCTGGTAATCCTGAAATGTCGGAGTGTGCTGCCTACGGACTGCGTCCAAAGTCTGCCTCTTTCTTTTTTTCTTTTTTTCCCCTCCACCCCTACTCCACCTACCCCCGCCCCCAGCCAAATCCTCAGTTTTTCCATCTGCTCGAGGCCGCATCCCATGCGGAGCCCTGGGAGGTAGGCAGTTTGGGTGGGTAGGAGAGGAAGCTGCAGAGCCCTAATTACTCAGCCAGTCTGGCCCTCGGGCAATCCCATCAAAGCGGCTCGGAGAGAAAACGGATGGGGCAGAGGGATGTGAGCCATCTCAAAATGCTGCTGCTGCCTGGGTCACACCACGTCCCGTCCACGGGCCAGCCTGCTCCGGGGACGGGGCTGTACAGCCAAAAATGCCTCTGCCCGCCCAGACCCTGTCACCCTGAGAGCAACCTCTGCTGCAGCTCCAGGGCCAGGGAGCGGCTTTCCAGCCTCCCACCCTGGTCTGCGACCCGGGTATATCTGAGCTCAGGCACTGGGACACTGTTATTAAAACCCACCCAACACAAAGTGAGCTGTAAAACCCTTTTAAATAGGACAAGAAAGTCCATATTTTTCATCGCTTTGATATTTCTCTCTGCTTAGGTATGGATCCATACGGAGGCTGATGTTTACAGCTCCATTAATTTACTGTAACGATCTAATTTTAAAAAAAATTATACTAATACATCCAGTCTTCTAAAAAGTCTTATTTATTTTATTTTGGAAGAAAACCTCCACACATTTACTTTTTTAAAAAAACAGCTTTCAAGTAAATGCAAACAAAAAAAAAAACAACAAAACCCAAATCCAACTCATAGAACTGGAAGCTGGGATATTGTGGCACCAAAAATAAAACTGATGGAACAAAAAGAGAATTTCATGTGGTTTTCATTGTCAAGTCTAAGCTCAGAAACAAACAGGAAATAAAAATGGCTAAAACAAAAGAGATTTCTTTTAAACTGTGTTCAAATCTAAGTGGGGAGCTGCTTTATGTGGGACAGATTCTATGTTTATTTGCTTTTCAAAAAAAGGAGTAAATAAAACTGTCCACATGCAGACAGGTCAACTTGATTTACCGTTAAATCCTCATGTTTCACAATGGTCATTTATAACCAGCTTTTTAAAAAGAAAATTAGACTCATATAAATGGCAGCATTGCAAAGGGGAGAAAAGGCAATGGGTGATGGGAAGGCTGCTTCTGTTTTAAATAAGGTTGANCCCTCCACCCCTACTCCACCTACCCCCGCCCCCAGCCAAATCCTCAGTTTTTCCATCTGCTCGAGGCCGCATCCCATGCGGAGCCCTGGGAGGTAGGCAGTTTGGGTGGGTAGGAGAGGAAGCTGCAGAGCCCTAATTACTCAGCCAGTCTGGCCCTCGGGCAATCCCATCAAAGCGGCTCGGAGAGAAAACGGATGGGGCAGAGGGATGTGAGCCATCTCAAAATGCTGCTGCTGCCTGGGTCACACCACGTCCCGTCCACGGGCCAGCCTGCTCCGGGGACGGGGCTGTACAGCCAAAAATGCCTCTGCCCGCCCAGACCCTGTCACCCTGAGAGCAACCTCTGCTGCAGCTCCAGGGCCAGGGAGCGGCTTTCCAGCCTCCCACCCTGGTCTGCGACCCGGGTATATCTGAGCTCAGGCACTGGGACACTGTTATTAAAACCCACCCAACACAAAGTGAGCTGTAAAACCCTTTTAAATAGGACAAGAAAGTCCATATTTTTCATCGCTTTGATATTTCTCTCTGCTTAGGTATGGATCCATACGGAGGCTGATGTTTACAGCTCCATTAATTTACTGTAACGATCTAATTTAAAAAAAAATTATACTAATACATCCAGTCTTCTAAAAAGTCTTATTTATTTTATTTTGGAAGAAAACCTCCACACATTTACTTTTTTAAAAAAACAGCTTTCAAGTAAATGCAAACAAAAAAAAAAACAACAAAACCCAAATCCAACTCATAGAACTGGAAGCTGGGATATTGTGGCACCAAAAATAAAACTGATGGAACAAAAAGAGAATTTCATGTGGTTTTCATTGTCAAGTCTAAGCTCAGAAACAAACAGGAAATAAAAATGGCTAAAACAAAAGAGATTTCTTTTAAACTGTGTTCAAATCTAAGTGGGGAGCTGCTTTATGTGGGACAGATTCTATGTTTATTTGCTTTTCAAAAAAAGGAGTAAATAAAACTGTCCACATGCAGACAGGTCAACTTGATTTACCGTTAAATCCTCATGTTTCACAATGGTCATTTATAACCAGCTTTTTAAAAAGAAAATTAGACTCATATAAATGGCAGCATTGCAAAGGGGAGAAAAGGCAATGGGTGATGGGAAGGCTGCTTCTGTTTTAAATAAGGTTGAGGGGAAGAAGGAATGGAGAGAGAAGAGAGAGAAAGAGGTGGAAGTAACTGTGAACCTCTGGTCATTTGTTTTATTTCATCTTTGTATTTTTCAGTTTTTGCAGAGAGCTCAGCAGGTGCTGAGCCTTCCAGCCAGTGCCACACCATTGAAGCTCCCCAAGTACCAATTTAATGTATTTATTTGAAAATAATAGCCTATAGGATCAGTGCTATGTGATTCAGAGTGGCATACGTCCTATATCCTCCTGATAGAAGTATTTCTTAGGCTCTCTGATTTGGGATTGTGAACTTGTTTGATAGGGGTTTACAAAGAGGTGCCTCAATCACAGTAGCTCTGATGGTGATGTTTAGGGGTTAATTTAGTGCATGCAGGACCCAGGTCCCCCAAGCTGGGGATCTGCTAAGATCCCCGGTAACTACAGCCCCATTAATGCAGCTCAGAACATTTTGAATAGTTGAAAAATCAGAGGGACAAAATTAATATCAGTTTCTGCAAATCTGGCTCTGGTTTCCCTCCTCTTTTGCACTATTCAAAAGTGTGTAAATGTTTATTTTCTGGTAGAGATGTGGTTTAGGAGATAGCAAAGAGCATCAGATTGAGGGTCAAGGGACAGAGGCTGTATTTCTGACTCAGATCAGGTAATTCTGCCAGAGCTCAGTTTCTCCTCTGCTCGACAGGGATATTTCCCTTTGTGCTAAAGCATCCAGAGATCTACGTACAGAAAAGCTAGGAGGCTCCTGAGGACAGAGATCATAAGGTTCAGCTCTTCAGAAATGAATGTTCCAAAGCTGGATCTATACCCTGCAAATCAGTGGGAAATTTCCTGTTCAGGGGTAGAGGATTGGCTCTCTTCCTGAATCTGCTTGGTAATACTCTGATATTGACGGGAAGGGAAGAGAGGGACCTCCCTTGCACACTCCCCACCTCTTTTTAAAGCCTAATAACAGAAATGTCTCCTAGGTTCTGCCCAGCTAGATCTCCTAGGTCTTTCCTGAAAAAACCTCCAATATTTAATTTTTTTGCCAAAACCCAACAGATTTATTTCTAACCATCCCACAGGAATTGCTCTGGCCAGGCTACCATACCTGTCCTCCTCTGGGGTCAGAAGGAGATGAGGATTCAAGCAAACCCTTTCCCACAGAAGTGACCCCCCTCTTTGCCAAGTCTGGCCCCAGTCCCTTGCACTGCCAAGCTTCCAGGATCAGCCTGTGGACTCCCTTAAATGCCCCAAGGAAGCCCAGAGCTAATAACCAGCTTCATTCAATTCCCAGTCACATTATTATCCAATCTGCCAGAGGCATTAATATTCAGAGGTGAGGCGGGAGGAGGGCAGGGGTGTTGGTGAGGGGGAGCAGCACACAAAGAGGAGGAAGGGAAGTGTGGCAGACTGGCCTCAGAAATCTTCCTTCTCCAGCCGTCCGAAACCCTAGCCTATTTCAGCTGGGTGTTGACAATAGAGGGTTTTTCCAAAAGCCTCAGCACAAACTTTGATACCAGCTGGTAGAGACTGTTCCCCAGCCAACAGCAAATGCCCAGCCTTGGCACAGCCTAATGCCCTCAGCCCCAGTGGCCCACAGCAAGAGGGGGAGCTTTGCCCCCTCTACCATCAGGCCCTAAGTAAATAGCAATCTCCCATTTTTGAACTGCCAAATAAATAGCTGAGCCTGCTCAGAGCCGCCACAGCCTCCATGGCCCCACAGTCATCCTGTTGCCTTCCTGATGCAGGGTGCACAGCTTGAAACCAGCAGTTCTCCCCATCTGGGACTTTGTTCCCAGACTCAGGTGTCTCCCCTGTCCCCAAGGCCAGGGCACATGTGCCAGGTCACGAGACAGACCTCATGTCCCCTGCTCATCTCATCTTCCTTTCAGAGCGGTCTCCTAGATCAGGTTTCTGGCTTTTTCTTTTTGGCAGTCTCCAAAGTCAGCCTCACCTCTCAATCTCAAGGTTTTGGGTAGCATCTGACAGAGAGAAGATACCATTTTTCGTTTTGCCAGCTCTCCGTAGGGAACATTAACCAATACTCTTGCAATCCAGTCACAATTTGCAGATCTATTAATTGCCTGAATTAAGCCCTTATAGAAATGTAATAGATATTAACTGAGGCTTGCAACAGTTTCTCTGACGAAGATTAACCTTAGTTTTTAAACCAGCGCCTTGGACAGGAATATAGGTGGGCTTGCATGGGCAAAATCTGGGCTGCAGGTCAGGCAAACCCATGAACCACAGTAACAGCAGGGAAACCACCACCCTTGCCCAGACCCCACTCTAGGCTGGCAGGGAAAGGCTTCTCTCTGTGAGGTTCCTTATGAGGAGTACTGGGCATGGTGTGAAAATTTGCTAATGAAAAATAATAAAACGAAATTAAAATCAAAATCTGCTCTTTTTCAGCAGACATTTGTGAAAACTGATAGCAGCTACCATGATCGGACAGTCCCTCAGGAGCCAGCAGGCAGTCTTTTGTCCCTCACAGCAAGGCACCATCAAAGCCTGCACAAACACCCATCCCCTTCAGCTCACCGGCGGGCTGAGGGGCTTGGACGTGGTTGTGGGAGCCAGGGAGACATTGATCCCATCACCAAAAAGGTGGTCGTTTCCCAGTCTTTGGAAGATGGGACAGGAATAGAGGGGAGACTCTGAAAGACACCTTCCTGAGCAGTTGCTTTCTGC
Source organism: Chaetops frenatus (assembly GCA_013400775.1). Classification (NCBI taxonomy): domain Eukaryota; kingdom Metazoa; phylum Chordata; class Aves; order Passeriformes; family Picathartidae; genus Chaetops; species Chaetops frenatus. Next base: position 581,591 of record VZTR01011387.1, read on the forward strand.
ATCTCCCAAAATTGCAGATGGGAGAGAGCCATTTTATCCCTAGCATCCTGCATTCCAGGCAACGGGCCATGTGTGGAAGACCCACAAGTTTGTCTGGGGGACGCCAAATTGCTCTCTTTGCTTTCAGCACTGGACTCCACTTAGAAAGTGGACGGATCGTGGGCCCATCCGTCGGGAGGCTGCTTCCCTCCCAGGTAAAAGAACGGGGAGGAGATGAGGGATTCGTTTTGATTTCTGCACTGCCAGCTCGAAGCATCAGATGGGTGTGCGGCCGGGGGCTCACCTCCAGGCTCTGCCGGGCACCGGCATCCTGAAGCAGCGTATTCCTCTGCGGCTGCCAGTACGGAGCCGAGCTCTGCACCTGGTAACTCGGTGGGCCGGGAGGGGAAGGGGCACGGAGCCCCAGGAGCTCCGGCCAAGGGACTGCTGCCCCGAGCTGCCTAACCCCAGCGGGGAAGAGGGGGATGGGGGCTACGGCAACCCCCGTCAGCGCCTCTGCAGGGCCTGGCGCTGCCAGGGGGGAATCCAGCCCCCTCCCCGCTCGTCCCTCAGCTGTCCAGCCGCGGGGGCGCCGGCTGAACGGCCGACAGGTGTGCCCCGCTCGGCGGCACCGGGCCCGCCGCCCCCCTCCCTGAGCCCTCTCCAGCAGCTGCGGCGAAGCGCCGGCACCGGCCCCCGCCGCGGTCGCCCTCCCCCGCCGCAGCCGCGGCCAGCCGGGTCGCACCCGCTCCTTACTCCCGCTCCGAGGAGGAGGTCGGGGGAAAGGACAAGCGGGTGCCGCGCTGGCGAGCTGACTCTTCCCCCGGAGCCGCACTCGTTGAGCGGGGAATGGACGGGGCAGCGGACAGTATCGGGCTCCGTCGGGAGCCTGCTACAGTTGGCTGGGCTTCCCGGGCACTCAGCGGGACGGAGGGACGCCGCTCTGCACCGTGTCCGCGGCGCTGGGGAGGCGGGAGAGCCCGTGCAAGCGCCCGGAGGCCCGGTTCTGCCCGCAGCCTCCCAGTGCCGGACAGCCGGGTTCCGCCAGGGAGGCTCGATGCTCCCGGTAGAGCTGCCGCGGGGTCGGAGCTCCCTCCCCGCGGCCCGACCAAGTCTGTTATTCCCAGTCGGGTCTCCGGAACCGGGTCCTCCGGCGCCCCGCAGCCAGCGGCGTCCCGGGGCAGATTCGTTCCGTTCGCGGGAGCCGGTTCGCCTCTCCCCGGCGCTACAGGGAGGTCGGCTCTGCTGTAAACAGGAGCCAGCGCTTACATAAATATCATTTATCCAACTGTCCAAAAACCGTCGGGCTGCCTTCCTTTTCCCCGGCGACATCTCCCCGCCTCTGCTCCCTGCGCCTTTCTGCCCCGAACCATGCAGACAGCTGAGCCGCAGCCCGCAACGCCGTTATTTACAGCGAATCCCGGCTAATTTAAACAGCCCCTGCTCCGCTCGCCCAAGTGGAAAATGACTAAGTTTAGCAACGGCGAGAGACTACAGCAGCGCTTGTCGGGAAGGGGCCCGCGTCGGCCCCGAGGGGACGGTCGGGGCTGCGGCACCCCGACGGTAGCGAGTAGGGGGTGGCCGGGCCCTACAAGGGTAGAGCAGTGGAAGCGCCGCGCCCCGCTGCCAGGCGGGCAGCGCTCCCGGCAGCGATGGGGGACAGCTCGGCCGTGCGCAGCCCCGGGACCCCTTCTGGATGGCAGGGCAGGGCTCTATCCGCCCGCTCTCACCTGGTTGCCGCCCCTTGGCCCAGGGAACGCGACGGAAAGCCGGCCTCGCGCAGGACTGGGGCTGACCCCGTGCTGCCGAGCAGAGCGCACCGAGCCACCCCGCCGGGGATGCTCTTACCCTCTGCCAGCATCGAAAAGGTTACGGCCGGCCGGGCTAGTACGAAGTGGCTCAGAGAGAAAGGAGGGGAGAAGCTCGCCCGGAAGGCCGGGGACAGAAAGGCACTTACAGTGACTCCAGATGCGGTTTCGGCTGAGCGAACTTAATCCTGCGAGAGGGGCGAAGCTGACCGCCGCCCCACGGCCCGGGTTGCTCTGCCGCTGTCAGAAAGTAAATCCCTCCGGCTGCCCAGCCACTCTGTGCGTCGCTGCCGGCCCACGGCTCACGGGGAGGGCGGAGGCGGAGGGCGCCGGCCGNCGCCCCGTCCCGCGCGCCGGGCAGGGTGAGCGGCGGGGCGGGCGCGGGGGCACGTCCCGGGCGCGGGCTCCGTGCTCCGCCAGCCCCGGGTGTACGGACACGGCACTCCTGTACATGAACACTGGTGCACTGCTCTCACCGCTGCACATGCTGCCTGCCGTGTTCAGTGCTTGGCGATCCGCTACCCTGGAGCCCGTGCTGAGTATCCGCTCCTCTCAGCACCGGCGCGGCGAGCCTGTTCGGGTACTGCAGTTCGAGCTACCAGCCAGACAGAGGTTTTGCGGGGGAACCAAGTCCGTAGTCAGCTGGAAGCAGTTGGAAGCGCTCCGCTGCACGATGGAGCAGCAGTTGCAGGGGATGCTTAATCATAGGCTAGTTAGCGCACGCACTGTTGCGGCTCTAAGGCGGTACCGGGAAGTGCTTCTCTGCCAATACTGTGCCGCTCCTACCGGGACACGGAGGCTGCCGGCTGTGCGAAGAACACTGCGCTCTGGCCCACTGGTGGGTCTTTTAGAAACCAAATGCTGCTCGTCGTTTAGATTCCAGATTGGCTTCTGCAGAAGTTCACCGCAAAATCCCGGTGCAGGAGTGTAGGGTGCGATCACTCCCTGAAATGTCCCCAAATGCTTATACCTGCTACAGCAAGCCTTGAACGTGTTGGTACACACATTTTGCTCCAACTAAACAGGTCCCCTCTCTCCCAGTGCTTAACGGGGAGAAGTTTGTAGCAGCTGGGCTTTGCCTCTCTGTCCTGCTCTGGGAGCCCAGGGGAGAGGTTTATCCCTGTCAGGCTCTTAAGGAGCTCGATGTGTGATTCTACGGTCTGATTTTCTTGAGGTCATTCCCATGTCAACCTGCTCTCCAATTTATGATGTCAAAGGTCACCCTCAAGCTCCTCCACTGACATATTTTAAAGATTAGGAAATAATGTTGTGAGAATAGCAGTGAATTTTAACCCTGAATGATTTACCAGCCATATTTATGGAGCCTAATAAATGCATAACATGACACGTAGATACGCATGGGAAGACAAATGCACACAAAGCAACGGAGGATGTAAAAAGAGGTTAAGCAGACCCAGGCATTATGGATTACTGTTCAAAACCATGCACTGGCATGTTAATTCACTGGAAACACACAGAGTTTAAAAGAAATCACAACAATGACACACTTGCGAGAAATTACCGTGGTTTTTAAATGGTAGTAATCTGGGGCTTCTGTTTGCCTTACTGCTCTTTTGCCTGCCAAAAATGACAGCAAGCTAGACCACATCTGTTTCTAGCTCAGGTTTTGACCCAGCTCCGCGTAGGTTTGTCTCCATTAAGAGGGGCAGACACAGTGTAACAGCACTAGCACTTTCCACGGTGCAGTCTGTCTCTGTCACCACATGCCACAGGGAAGCGGAAAACCCTGCACAAGGTCTGCAGCAATGAAGGGACCTTATTTCCAGTTGCCTCCCTCTCCCTCCAAACCTTTCACTATCAGTAGCCTGCAACAAATACAGTTTGTGCTTACACTTACAAGTAATAATGAAACAAATGTATTTTTAGCTATTTCCCTTGGGCACTATGTCACAAGTTGGTTCCCTGTGGAGCACAGTGTAAAGACTGTTGGATTAGACCACCCAGGGACCTGCAGAAGGAGACTGTCATCAAGGCATCCTCAATTCAACTGCTGGACTGACCCCTGAAGGATCTCTTTGGAGGGAGAGCTCGAGTGCTTGTCGTTGAACTGTAGATCTTGTTGGCTAGTGCCAAGACCTTTTACCTGTGGTGCATCTTGTTTTGCCAGCAGGAGACTTCATTGCTGGGGAAGAGACCAAGAACTTCACATGGGTTCAGGGGACCAATGTTATTATTTTAGATAAAATAAAATAGAAAAGAAAAAAAAATGCAAAAGCAAACTAAACCAAGAGTGAACTGACCCTGATTCATGTCTTGGCAGAGAGATGGGATATGCAAAAGGAGGGAATTACTCAGCATCTTAGGCAGCCTTCCTTTTTCACCAGCTGGGAAGAGTTTGTTCTCAGAGAAGACCCTGTCTCTGCCACAGACAAACATGGTCCTCATGCTGGATGGGTTCACTGCTCTTGGAGAGTGGTGGAGTTGTTGATGGTCACGGTTTCCATCTCTGTTTCTTAACTGATCTTTTAGCCATGCTGCGTCCATGCCATCAAATGTCTTAAAGATCAGGACTCAAGCTTAAATTTGGCTTGGCTTTCATGCCAAAAGGTGGCCTAGGGAGCAGAGGTAAGTCTGATGCACTTGTGGCAGCCAGGGCTCCCAGTGCAGCATGCTCTTCTAGTTGGCATTTGCCAATCGCTGTGGGCTTCATGCCCAGGTGTATCACGTAGCTGTAGTCTAGCCAAGAAGTGACAAAGATATGACCAACTGAGCCTGGCTTGCTCCTGCCAAAAAAGCATGGTTTGCCTTGGCCAAGAAGAGACAATGAAACCGTCACATTGGGATGTTCACTGGGGGCGTTTGATGTCACTGGGAAGTGCAGGAGTGTTCTGGAGACACAGGCTAAGTTGAACAGCTGGCAGGGTATTTTAGATTTAGGAGTCTGCTCTGCAGCTTTAATATTTTACTTGGTATACTTTGTACAGTTTTTAATAGTTTGTGTATTTTCCAGAGAAAGGTTTTAATACTTTTAATTGTTTCTACAACAGCAGCTCTGTTGTTTCAGTTGTAGGTCCTGACTTGGGTTAGGTTGTGTCAGATGCCGCACATCAGTTTTCCTTTGGAGATTCTTCAGCTGGCTTTGGGTGAATCTCTACCTGAGCTTGCTCTGGAAAGGAGCAGCTGCTTAGAAACACTGTGTTCTGCACGTGTTCAGTAGTGGTTTTGGGATGTTTAGCTCTGGGGAGAGTGGCTGCACATAGTTCCTAGCCATGAAAAATGCTTGCACCTTCTGATAAAGTCCATCTTTTTGCCCTTTTTTTTGGAGACCTTACTAAGCCTCTGAGAAACAGCAAAAGCCTCCAAGAGGAGGGGAAGAAGTTTAATCTCTCTCAGACTACTTAAGCTGCTGGAAAATGTCTGTGTTACAAGTGTCTATGGGTCTGATATCTGGGCTCTGAAGATAACAATGAACTGGTAGTGCCTGAGCAAGAGTGATGGACTAGCTCGGTGCAGATTGCAGAGGTGCAGGTGGTTGGCAGCGTGGATTTCTGACAGTCTCACCAAAGGCAGGCAGTTGGTGTGACATGGAGACACAGCTCTTTGCAAGGGGCTGGCTGCTCAGATGTCTCAGATGAAAGCAGGTGAGCTGACCAGGTACCTGGGAAAGGCGTGAGGGGATGATTGTCAGTGAGTTTGATGAGTTTGCAGCCCTTCCATATGGTCCTTGTGGGCTAAGGAGGGATACTCAAGTCAGAAGCTGCTGAAAAGCTGCATCTTTGCAGTGAAGATAAAGCTGAGCTTTCCTGACCTGGGGGATTTGCACAGACTGCTTCTCTGATCTTTGGTTTTGCTGTACCATGTTGTGTGCAAGAACTAGTGCATTATCTTGGAAATAAAAGGACAAGGGATTATCCCGTGTCCTGGTCCTACACCTGGATCTTTTGGTGCAGAGTGGTCCCACTTGCCCACATGTGCCCACAGCTGTACACCACTCACTTCAAACACCACTGGATCATGCAGTCCAGGCAATCCAGGTTTCCCCACTGCTGCCAAGTTGGGGACGTTGGTGCCACACTGTCACGTCAGCAGGATTTTCTGTGCAGCCAGGGTGGTGCTGGGCTGTCTGAGGGCTGACTAACACAGTGCTGTAGTGCGTGTGAGTGAATTCTCCTCCCCAGGCAGTGTGGGGCCATACCACATTGGTTTTCTCTCCAGACAATGCAGTGCTGGAGTGTAAGTAAAAATGCAAAGCACATTGCAATGTTTGCTCTTTATTAATGCACTAAGATGCATTCGGGTGAAGCAGAAGGTTCCTGCCTGGCTTGGCTTCAAGCTCCGTGACAGGCTTCCATAAACAACACCTTAGCAGGGTCCAGTTCACCAGATCTGACTGGGTGGGAGCCTGAGCTACACAGCAGGCACTAGAAGGGGCAAGAAGCCATGGAAGGGGGTTCAGACCCTTTCTTGGCAGGTCAGGCAGGCTTGACAGACCTGGAAAGAGATGCAAGGTGTACAATGGCTAAACCAGCACCTGAATCCTCTTTCCAGAGCAGGGAGCAGATGGTTGGAGTGGAAGATGAACTCCTGTGGATTTCAAAATATCTGGCAAATACCACCAGGCTGTTAGCCTCTGCTGGAGTGGGGCAAAAGGGAAGAGGAAAGCACTAGCAACTAATTTGTTCTGCAAACCTACACTCATTGCCTAGGTGGCATATGAAATCTGGACTTGGTGAGTATTTGGTTGTCTATTTTATAGCTGAGAAACTCAAGACAAACTGCATGTACCATGGCTGCAGCAGGCACTGGAGGGATATATCTTAGCTTCTGAGCCCATGGCTAGACCACTGGGGCATGCTCTTTCTTGCTTCATCTCTAGGAAATGTGACTGCTTAATGCAATTACAGCTTAAACTTCCAAACCCAAAGATTTCCCACATGCTGCCGGGCAAAGCCCAGCTGAAGAAGGTCCCCTGGCAGGTAACAGCAGTTTCTGTCTAAGACACACTGAATCTCCATCAGGCAATAGTCTGACAGCTACTGGTATGTGATGATACCTGGCCATTTTTTAGGGTGGCATTGGAGTCAGCCTCAGATTTATGTTTGGCTGGCCTGGGAACAATCCTGCTGGATGTTCCCTTGAGCCTTTGTCTGAGAAGTTTCCTCAGTCACACTGTGGTGGATGAAGCTGTGATTAACAGTGAATGAATACTTTTTGACCCTTTCACCTTTCTCTTGGCTCAGTGGTTTGTGTTTTCCCTGTGATTTTGGGGTAGCTGTTGCTTTTACCGCTCTAACACCTGCCACAACCGATCCCGAGGCTGACCTGACTGAAGATCCTAGAGATGTAGAACTGTAAGGTAACTGCAAGGACCTTCTGTCCTCTGTCCCAAGTGCAATGGGCAGAGGCTTTAACACACAGAGTGATACCTGCAAATTACTGCCTTTAAGGCACACTGCATTGCTACTGGGGTACAGACATAGAAAGCTCCTGAGAAGGTGGAAGCAGCACTAAGAATCCATTTTGCCAAGTGCTGTATAGCTAGAAAGCTGTGATTGTTTGGCTGCAAGGACCAGGCCAATAAATGGCTTCACAGAGCAGTTGAACTCCATGGTGGTCCCTGTCTGCCAGGATCGCTGGGCTGGATGAACTAAGGCTGCAGCACGTGGCTTGCTGCCCAGCTAGAGCAAGGAACCAACCAGTTGTGTTCAGGTTTGAGGAGAGTCACCGGGGAGCGCGAGTGGGGACAGGGAAGAAGCGGCGTGTGCTCCTCCGGGTGCTGTCGTGCGTGGTCTCGTACCAGCTGCACTCCGAGCTTTGTTCAGTTTCACTCTCCTGCTCCCTCACGGGGAACACCACAGCTGTGACACAGGGAGGAGTTCAGGAGCGAACACACCGCCTGCAGGGGATCATCTCCCGAACGGCTCCAGCGGAAGAGCTGCAAGAGGCTGTAGAAGAAGTCGGGAACTAGTGGCGAAGCACGGCGGAGAGGCCCTGCCTGCCCTGGCGGGCCGCGCAGCGCCAGCGCTGTCACCCACACCGACCCACGCCGGCACACGCCAGCTGCCCACAGGGCCCCGCCAGCGCCGCGGGCCGCCCCGGCCCACAATGCTTTGCGAGGCCAGCCCTCCCGCCGCCTTCCGCCCGGCCGCCCTGGCTGCGCCCGCTCGGGCGCGGCTGCGGCGCCGCACCGTACCGTGATTGGCCAGCGGGTGCGCTGGTTCTACCCTCTCGCCTCTCATT
>VZTR01011387.1:596645-612684 GCA_013400775.1 Chaetops frenatus
GCTCAGTCTTGGACCTATGCTTTGACATTTGAGCTATATGATATTGGGGAGCACTGGCAGGAAAATGAAAATGCTTCTCTTGGATGGTGTAAACATGCTGAAAGTGATAAACTCAAACCACAGTACTTCTGTGAATATGATGGTGAGGTCTTTAACAGATCTGTTATTAAGATTTGTGTTCAGGAATATGTTTGCCTCATTAATTACTTTCTTCCTATATATAAACTGTAGGATGAAGAAAGGGATCCCCTGCTGCATAGCTTTAGCCACCTAAAAGAAGTGCTGAATAATATAACAGGTAAGCTTCTACAGAAATCAGCAGGTATGTGCACCTGCTAGGGTATATGCAAATAAAGGTGTACTTATTTGTCGTATTTACTGCCCAGAAGTCATTTGTTGAAGAACAAGAAAAGAGTAAATAGGCAAATAATACCAATGTAAAGTAGCACAGAAGTACCACTGCTGCAATTGTCTGTGGGGATATATATATATATATATGTGTATGTGTATATATATTCGTGTGTGTACCCACACACATTTTTATAAACATGCATGTTTCTTTGGTATACTGAAGCTTGTAGTAGTATCTGAAATATGGTGTATTATCATGCATAGCTTTTTTTATGCTTTGTTTATGCTTTCTGATTTGTGAGTGATGGAAATGATGGAAAAAATCTGCTTAGGAAGTGGTTTTCTGTCTGGTTTGTCCTCACATTCTTTAATTTGTTAGCTTTCATCATGTGTTATCATGTAATTAAGTGAAGCACAGACCTCTGTTTCTGTTTGGGTTTTTTGGATTTTAAATGTAAGACTTTGTGATCAGCTGCACTGAAAGAAACTGGAAATCTATATTGATTACAGGAGTAGAACACAAGGCTGGGGTGTGTATTCTGACCATTGTTTTTCTCACAACCCGTCTTTCTCCCTTTCCCCCAACATTTTCTGGTTTTGTAGTTTCAGGAGTGATTGCTTAAGTGTAACCCAAGGATATGTTGAGAGTCTGGAGGTGAAGCTAATCCTAAACTCCATATGGCATTCTGCATGTTCTTCCCAGTATTTTTCTTACTGAATGTAGTATTTGAAAGTAAGCTTCATTTCTGGTCCCTTTATTACAGCGAGTGTTTAGAACTGCACTCACCCTTAGTTTGAGATGGCCTTCTTGTATTTGTAACTGTGAAACATACTCATTCTTACATCAGTGCTGAGTCTGGAATCCTGTAAAAGGTGTGTTCCCTAGAAGCACAGTAGTGCTGCTTCCAAGTGATGACAAGAGGTGTTGAGGACACATGCCATTTCTAAGCCCTTATTCCTTCCTCTTTTGTGTCTGCTTGTAAGTGTAATGCTTTTCTTTGCCAGGTTTACTTCCTGTGGTTGTAAGCAGGATTTTTCTGTCAGATCATGGTATCTTAGGAAACTCCTGAACAGCTTGCATTTCTGGATGTTATACTTGTACCTGGACTATGTGACAGTCTGGATTTGTGGGTTTTTTTGTAAGCTCACTCACCTTCTGTAGGATATGCATGCAGTCACCAAAAGTGTATTGGGAGGAAATTTGCCTTTTCTCCCTTCTATGAGATAATTTTTTTTAATAACTTTTTAAATAAACTTTCCTGAAGTTCTTTGCCATTATTGCGAATATCTCTTCTCATCAACAAGAGCAGGGACTGTCAGGATGCTCAAATAAATGCAGTATAAGTAAATGTCAGGGACTGGCCATTTATCTAGAGCAGCTAGATACAATGTGCTGTTGACTTGTTGGGGAAAAAAATGCAAGTTCACTGTCTGCTTATGTTAGAGAAAGCAAAGTTTAATATACTGAGAGATTCAGAGACTCCCTTTGTATTAGTCATCATGTAAGTGTGATTCCTGCTGAGATAATAATTGCTGATATATGGGGATGATAGCGTGTTGGTTTGACTACATGGGATTCTTTTATACAGGTGATTTCAGCTTCAGTGACTGCTATTTACTGACTAGTGTCTTGAGATAGGACATCACTGCTGTGCTCCGTCTTTTTTCCATTTTAGACATGGACTTGTTCCCAAGCAATACTTTGAATGATACAGAGTCTCCTGCATCATCTTCCAGGCAAGCAAAAGTCCTGTCCCCAGCACAGGGGGTTTTTGGCGATTTTTTTTTTTTTTTNTCTCTTTCATTAGCTCATGGAAACGCATTGCTTTTATATTTAAATTTATTCAAGCTGTAATCTTTGACATTTGAGTTAGCTTTTAGTACAATTTTGCATTTATAGTAATATATATTATGTATTTTCTCAATCCCCCAAGAACCCATTTTAATCTGTTCCGGATGCAAATTTCAGGCTGCCTTGTCCCATCTCCCCTCTTGCTCTCTCCCTCCCTTCCCCTCCCCCATGGAGCATGTTTGATCAGGTGTGGCAGGAATATCCACTGTCAAGCTGCGCCCTTTATATTAGTCAATATTATCCTTCCTTCCCTCCCACTCCCTTCATTCTCCTCTGGGCTTTACCAGTTGATTTATAATTTTGGAATTCTCATCGGAGTCTGTAATACAGTTTGTTCATTATTTAACCAAAACCTGTTTAATGAGCAAAGAGAGGCAATGTAAATGTTAGGCATGTTGCAGTGGAGTACCTTTTGTTCTCCTCTGAGCTAGTGGGTATTAACTCTGTCATGACTGTGATGCTGAAATACCCTGGTCAAGGGTATAAAGATGCACTGTATACCCCCAGCAGCTAAACATTCCTGTTTCAAAGTATTGTTCCTCAAGAGTAACTAAATTGCATACTGGGAAGCTTGCCTGTAACTAAGTAGGGTATCCCATCCTGTTGTAACATCTACCTGTGGTCTTGTAGGAGGCATATAGAGATGTGTTACTCAGCACAAACAGTCACATGGTTATGGTAAGAGTAACTTCACTTCTACAATTCAGCATACCTAGCTAAGGGCCTTGAACCTGAATTGTATTTTGAACTTTCATTTAAAAATTCTGATAGAGAAACTTTATTTCTGTGGGAATTTTATGTAGATTTATAAAAAGAGTTTAATAATTTGAAAATGAACAGCATGTCTGGTCTGATCCGCTATCAGTTGATTTACTGGATGCCATTTTTATGCTTTCATGGGCTGCATGTATTTTAGCATGTATTAGTTACCTGAAAAACAGGAAGGAAGCATAGAGGTTCTGTTGTCTTGGGTGATGCATAAGTTAATCCAAGATAAATTTGATAGCTGAATGCTTGCTATGCTAAGATGAGCACAATAAGCTTAAGCTTGATGATGTGCCTCCTATTTCTAGTGCTTAGAAAAAGCAGAAATCAGTGTCCTGAATTATGACCATATGGAAGCAATGACTATCAAGCTTTGTCCATGCATGCAATGTTGAAATATAGCTACATTTTCAAAGGTTGTTTTAAAACTGATGGAAACCTGTATTGATACAACTTTGGATCTGGGGCCACTGTCACCACAGGTTCCATTTGACTGCTCTTTAAAGTGAGCTGACTACCCTGAAAAATTTGCCTGGATGTTGAAATGTTTGTTCGTGTTGTTAATGGACTTAGGTCAAGAAAAGGAAGCTTCTTTTTAGCATCCAGTGATAACTGAGCAGTCTCTTTCATGAGTGGTTCCAACTTTGGATGCTCTCTAGGTCAGCAGAGAAAGGTTTTATAATCACAAATAACTGGAAATATGAATTAATTCTAAGCCTGCTTTTCCATGATTTCATAAGGATTGGGTTTCTTTAAATGCTTCTCTGGCTGTTGAAGTTTTCAGACCATTCTGGAATGATGTAGAGGTAAGAGCAGATACTTTTGTAGTCATTCTTCTCATTGCAGAATTTGTGCTTTGCTCTGACCAGGGGGATGAGTCAGTAACCAGGACTTTTGCGCCTGAAGTGCTGCCTACTGGCGTGTAGGATGGCTTTAGGACAGGAATGACTGAATACAACTGCCTTGTGCAAGTCATGACTGCAGTGGGAGAAGCAGGTGTTTGTGGATAGTGTGTGCATCCAGAGTCTATTTAAATAAGACTTAAACAAGGTAAACACACCTGTGAAGAGGTGCTTGTGTATATTTTAGGTCCATGAGTGCCAGGCTGCAAGGTTTGACTCCTATCCTCTGGTGGTTCAGAGTTAGTGCATTTAAACAGAAGCTGCAAAGTAAGCTGTTAGAAGCACTCAGATTTCATGCACATTCATGACATTTTAAATGAATGCTTGTACAGTGGTTTCAGAAGAATCTTTTCGTGGCTTATTTCAGACAAGAAGCTGCTGCGAATCTCCATCTTTAGAGGGTTGGCTGGGGCATTAAGAGCTGGCTAAAGGTCAAATGACTGTAACCATAGGAGAACCTTTGCCCAGTGTACTGACTTAATATACTTGTTACTGTAGCCATCAGTTTTCTGGTATGTAGACTTGATTGCACACTCATTTTCTCATGTCTGAGCTCTGGAAACTCAGTTTTTATGGAAAAACCTGACAGTTGTATAAAACAGTACAGGAATTTTGTCCTGATTTTGGATTAATGGCTGAACCTTTTCTCAAAGATCTAGTTTGAAGAAGTGTTAAATTGGTAGTAAAAATAAATATATGGCCTCTTCTCAATGCTATTGAAGTGTTATTGGTTAGAATATCAGATGTTCATTCAAGTTAAGAAATCAGAAAAAAATAGTGTTTGGGGTTTCTTTATAAAGAAGTATAGGAATTAGACTGTATGAATGTGTGATATGTAAAGTGCTGTGTATTGCTTTGCAGATAACTAATACCATATTTTATTTGTTATTTGGATCTTAAGTTTTGGCTGGAAGTGCCTGAACTTACTGGCAAGTAACAAATATGATGAACTGCATACTGTGATATATCTCCTGTTGTTTGCATTGGGAGATAGAAATATTATCTAGATCAACCATTAAAAAAAAAGCTTTTTTTTCTGTTGCATATAATCTTCCTATAAAAGATCTAGAACATTCACTGATCTTAGAGATTGTCTATTCTTGTGATAACTCAAAAAAAGGAGGATTTTTTTTAATAGTGGGTATCCATATGTGTGAACTTGTTATTTTTGAATATCAAGCAATTCAGGCTAACATTTAGCTTTTGTTGCATTCTCTATGAATTTTTAAAGAAGAATGGAAAGGGTATAAGGAAAGTTAGAAAACTGATAGAATAGGGTTTCTTCCATCGCTTTAACTTGGCCTTGTTCTATTTAGTGGGTGACAATACAATTTTAGTCCATATTGAATGACCTGACACTGTGTACAGAAGTGGTAATTTATTTTTCTTCATATTTTCTTACTATAAGAAATATGAATATTAAGGTGTCAATTTAAATTTGATGCTTTGCTTGCAGGTTGAATCCAGACTTGATTTTTGCCAACTGTGTTCAGACAATACAGTAAAAATTGTCATTTTAAAATCAAGTTTCTAGTCAAAATGAATGCAGACATCCTCCCAACGGCACAGAGAATGTAAACCAATGCAGTATTTTTGCTTTGAAGCTGCAGGTAGTTCCAAATATTCTGAGTGAGATTAATCTTTTTAATCTCATTGTAGTATCAAATTAATCAAATCACTTTCTTATGGCTGAGGTCTTTGAATCTTCTTCAGGGATATTTTTTAGCATAGATATTGATATTTTGGCATAGATTTTCTTGGTGTTTTCTTGGAGAAACAATAGATCAGATTTCCCAGGTGCTTGCTAACCTTGTGCTTTACTTTCTAAGTAATTTTCCCAGAGTGACACTGATGTGCTCTAAGAATGGTAGCTGCACTGCAGCTGGGATAGGAACTTCTCAAGACCAAAATGAACATGAGAATTGTCATAATTTCACTTAAGATTTTGTTTATTTTCTGTATAGAGGAGGAATGTCCTTGATGAAGATTGATTTACAGATTCACCAAGACAAGCACCATAACCTTTTTCAATGCTTTTTTGTTGTGTACAGGACAGTATTTATGCAGAATGTGTGAGGAGTCAGGTATGCATGGTGTCACTCTGAGCTCTAATTGGTTCTGTTGAATCGTCCATTGAGCCCTTCAACACTGGTTACTGAATGAAATTAGAACTTCTGAGTAGAAGCTTGCAATTGAGATATTTGTAACTAATACTGACAGACAGAAAGGGATAAACTGTGGTTGTGTAGAATCCTTAATTTGACAACTGTTTAGCTCTTGTGTTAATCTTGTTTTGTGTTTCTGAGTAGTAAGAAACTTAATGAATATCACTGAAAAAAGTGGAGTGAATCTCAGAATATTTAGAGAAAAAAAAAACCTAACCAACCCGGTAAGGTGGTCTTCACACTAAGTATTTCTGCATGTCTCCTGAAGTCCAGGAGTTCAGCCCCACAACCTCTGTGATACCTTTTAAGCACCCTTTCAATACAGTTCTCTGAGTGTAGTTTAACACTGGAGCTTGGAGCTGAAGTTTTCCTTCTGTGCACGGTTAATGACTGGCAGGTACAGGCAGGAGGTGGTGCTGTTGGAAGGAATTGTTTTCTGACCCCTAATCCTTAAGGACCCAAGGATTTAGATAGACAAGCACTCCTGGCTGTTGCTTGGAAGAGTTCCCACAATGGGCTTGTTCTGTAACACCAGCCTTCTGTTACCACTGCAGGGCTGGGCTCTAAAGAACTGCCACATGTGCATGGTGTGCAACTGACTCTCTTGTTCCACGCTTGTTGAGCAATTACTTTCCCACTTGTTGGGCACTCCATTATTTCCTTCAGTTACTGCTTCTGTGTGAAGTGGAGCCACAAAGGAAATGGCTTAATGGATGTACATTAGGGGGCAATAAATTGCAGTTTGATTTGGTGGACAGGCAGTACCAGATGCTCCATAGAAGCTAAGGTTCCTCTTAAATCAGCCATTGAGGTTTTATATTGAGTTTTTTTTGATGGTGGTTTTTTTGTTTGATGGTCAAGAGTAGTGAAAAGGAATTATGGCAATTTGCATTATAGTAAAAACCCTCTGGAAGTAGTATACACGAAATTGCTTAATTCTGCTAGTAGTTTATTAAGTATATAGCTCTTCTGTTCTGTCACCTTCCTTCTTTTACCTGTCTTCTCACTCAATAGTTGCCATCTAACCTGTTAAAAATGTCGCAAAGGTGATTTACTTCGCAGAAGCAGTAACTTGTGTCAGAAAGTGCAGGTGCATATTTATATAGTTGCATAAAATGTAGTAGGACTGCCAAGAAGTGTTGATTATGCATACACAAGAAACATACTGAAGTATTCCTCATCTCAAAGAGTCTGTAGCTTAAGAGGGTAGCAACAGAGAGAAATCATTAAGTATACAAAGTTGTTACGCACTTGAGGGTTTGTCTCAATGATTACCTCAATTTGTCCTTCAAACAGGCTGTTGTTGGCTGATCCCTAATATGGTTTATACCAAGATGTGAGTGTGAAGGTGAGGTTTGAAAGAAGATACAATTGGGCAAAATGTCCTTTTCTTAAGGAGTAGTGCAGGGATCTGTGATAAAGTGCTGCTTCTCTCAATGGTTAGTGTGGAATAAAAAAGTCAGGAAGAAAAGAGGTAGAATGGCAGGGATTAAAAGGTAACTATAAAAATAGCAGACTAATGGAGAACATTATTATTAAAATAGCAGATTTATTGGTTAGGAAATGTTAATAGTGAGGGATGTCTACTTGGTGGCTTGCCCATTTGAGGTAAACTTGCAAGAGCTTTTTATTTTTAAGGTAACCGGATTTTTAGCTGTCAGAGTGTTGCAGAATAGACTATTGCTGAAGGGTTATTTTTTGTTTGTGCTTGGTATTGGGGGGCTTTCTTTACAATCAGAAAAAAAATTAATCTTCCAATGTGTTGTGCACCTCCTCATGCTAAGTTCTTAAAAAATATTGGATGGACAGTCAAGATGTTATTAGCTCAGTTGGTCAGAGCATGGTGCTGATAACACCAAGGTTGTGGATCCATATGGGCCATTCACTCAAGAGTTGGACTTGATGATTCTTGTGGGTCCCTTTCAGCTCAGAATATTCTGTGATCTGTTATCTTGCTTTTGTAATTTGTCTTTAGAAAATGATACAAGACAACAGATATATTCAGGAAAGACATAAAACTGATGCATACAGTCCTAGGAGAACTCTGGTCCTCTTTCAGATGACATGATTTTAACTTGCTTTTCAGCACTTTTCAAAGCTACAGAAAAAGACAAAATTTGATATATAAAGTCTGCAATACAGTGACTTGAAGGTAGGGTCTGAGGTTTTGTGATATGATGGATTCTGAGGTGAGAGATGGAAGTGTCATGAATGAGTTTCTGTTGGTATCAACAGATACTTTCTGGGGAAGAGCTTTGTGACTGAATGGAAGTCTGTGGTTTTGTTAAAAAAGTGAGGAAGGGTAAATCATGAATTAAATATATGTAAATGTTTTAGGGACAATGAATTAGTACATGTCATCACAAAATTATAGGAGATAAAAAACTGAATCTTTAGAAAGAACATTTATGAAGTGGTCATTGTGGAAAATAGATCTGCGCTGGTATTGTATGATGTACTGCATCCATGTGACTTGCAAATGTTACTGGAAGTGTTAAAGCAACCTGCTCTTGCTTTGAACTCCTAATTGTTAGATATTTCTTCTTTAGTTGAAGGGCATGAAGGACATCGAATCTTCATCTCTTGAACTTTCTGAAGTTAATATTAATATGTCTGTGCCTTCTGCATGGTGCAGTTGTGAAGTTAAAACTTGTCAGTTCAAACCACTGTTGTATTCATCGTGTTGTGAAGGAAAAAACAGGTGTATAGTTTTGTGACAGTTGAGGTATAGACGAGATATTATGACAAAAGCACCCCAGTGTGAGATGAGTAGAAATGAAAAAGTAAAATATGGTAATGAGAATTTGCACATATGTGTGTAGAATTAAAGTTTGGAGTGATACCAGCTTTAGCTATCCTGTTAAAATGAACAGATTGATAAACATCTTATTCTAATGTGTTTTGCACTGTAATTGCGGTTAGACAATTACGATACTCAAGGGGTGTACTTCATTAATGCTTTTAGCTGAATATGTTAAATTCTCCACTGATGGTGGTTCTTTGATTACTTGAGCCTTTATCTATGCCCTAATACAAGCACTTACAAAGTTCTGTTTTCCAGTTCTGTCCTTGTAGCAGTAAGCTGAAACTTACTCCTAGACATATTGACGTAGTAAGTTAGAAAGTCTTTCAAAAAGTGTGGGCTGGTGCAGGAGCCTGAGTGCTTGCATGACTAAATAATTCTCAAAGCTTGTGCTACTTAAATGAGATGAGATACTTCAAAACAGTGCTCTTAATCACGTTTAGCTTGATTCTGGGAGGAGTTTTTTTGTTCAGATGTGTCTTTGTGTCCTGTTACTTTTAATGAAATTATAATTTTTCTTGATACAGTGGCAAAGTCTGCAAAGTAAATTAGATTCCACATACCACTTGATGAACTGCATTAATAATTCAACGGTCAAGTTGTAAATATGAGGAATTGCTGAAACAGTTATTACCTTGACCATGGCATACTGAAAGAGGATGGTCTGTTGAGTCTGACTATAGCCTATGGGGAGAGCTTTGTTGCAGAAATAAAATGAGTGGCAGTGGTAAAATATAGTTGCTTATGTAAGCATATTTAGTAACTGCTCTTAGCAGCTTGGATGTTCTTCAGAGTGGGATTAGACAGTTTATAGTGGCCTGTAATAGTTCTGTAATAATGAAAATGACTGTCATGATAATGTCCAGGAGCCATCGTTATCTGATTTTCACTTCAGTCTGAGGTTTTTGTGGTTTTCATTAAGAAACACCATGGTTTTTTTTAACATACTCAGCTCTTACTAAAAAACCCAAATGTTTTGACTGTCTGAAGTGCCAGTGTATTCAGTCAGATTTAAAATCTAACAAGCACCTGTCAGATTTTACTTCTGTGCTTCCCTCTATTAAATATGTTCTGCCTCAGCATGAGGTTAGCACTTCATATGTGACCAGGCTGTTACAGGGAGCAGGAGAACACAGTGCTGGGAATATTTAGTTTCGTGGCATAGTTGATGATGAACACAAAGGTATAGGAAATATATGTTCTCAAATATTTACCAGTCTGTTAAAATATGGTCAACAGGAAGATACTTCTTCAGTTGAAACAGAAGTACATTTGGCAAAGAGATAAGTTCTAAACAACAAAATTATCTGAAAGCATGTAACTTCTCTGTGTGATACAGGAGTCTGAATACTTTCATCATGAAGGCTTCTGTTTCTTAATGAAAGGGAAGAATAAGGGAAGAAACATCTGTGTTTTGCAAATAAAAAAACGTGACGCTTGCTTCGGGAAGAGGCTTTGCCAGGAGTGTTAGAAACATAGGAGAGGAAGAAATAAAAATATTCAGACATTGTAGAACACAATAGGACTCTAACAGTAGCTGAATAGTAGTTCAAGAGTTGGGGAAAAAAAAGAAATTTCAGAGAAAATAAATTGCTGAAGTAAATGTATTGTTAAATAATGAGGAGGAAGACTGTCATAGGCATCCTGGAATGCTTAATTTAATGGTTGTTTGGTAACTGACTATTGACTATTTAAGCATTGTGTCACAGACAGCATTAGGTTAAATTTTGCAAATGGTTTCTCCCTTCACTTTTTTTAAGAGTCCATTAAAAATCTGAAAGGGCAGTTCACTCTCGTTCAGCTGCCTTTAAATTGTAGTTATTTTCTTGTGGTTTCTTAACGCTATAGAGTTTCGCAGCAACAGGACCGTACTGGTCCTTGTTCACATGCACAAGGCCCATGTGCTGCAGCGGAAGGTCACACACTCCCTTTCACTCTGCAGGAACAGCAGGTGATGGTACCAGCTGTTCACATCCTTGTATTAGATGCCTAAATTTGAGCAGCTGTATGAGGCTGTTAATAAACTCTTACATGTAATGCAGTTCATATCTTGCCCACATATTACTTGATCGTACTCAGCCCTGGCCAGTATTTTTTTTTTTTTTAAATCTTTCAATTCTACCTGTAAGGTGCTCCTCTTGTATGATGTGTTAGTCAGTTGTTTGAAAAGTGTTCTGTGTTGCTGATTGGGAAAGGAAAGGATACCAGAAAACACGCCAACTCTACAGGGTTTAAGGAAGCAGGAACAATCCCTCTAGCAACAACGTTTTAAAATTTTAAAGATTTAATGCTGTAATGAAAATAATCTAGACTGTTCTAAAGGATGTGCTTATCCTTAAACAGTACTACTTTTGGGCACAAACCTAGGTGTATGTGTTTGGAGGTCTTGTTATGTGAATCCGCTGTTAAATAAAGGCTTCAGGGGTTTTTAATTCCACCTTGAGTAATCAAATTGGCCTGGCAGTGAGTTTTGATATAGCCACAGTTAATTTCAACTTGTGCTTTTATTTAAAAAAGCTTGTTTGTGACCTGTTAGGACCCTCTTTTAAGCCAGTTAAATAAAGGGTGGAAAAGTTGAAGCTGCCAGTCTGCACTTTGTAGAAAAGGGGTGGAGGGAGCCAAAGGAAGGATAATTACAATTTTAAACCCTTTCAGCTCCTTGATTCACTTCTTTCTCTTGCATCAATGGTTTAGCCTCCCATTGCCCTCTCTGGAAGAGTCGTGGTACCTAGAACCGAGAAGTTTAGTTCCACTGGGTGGCTACCAATGTGATGACAATCTGTTCTTGCTAATGAGATTCTGGGAAGCGATTTTGTTGTTTTGTGACAATTTTTAAAGTATATGTTTTAGTGGATTTCTTTTTCCCTTGGTTTTGTCGTGGAGTTGGGTTTGTGGTTTTGGGGTGGTTTTTTGAGTTTTTTTTTTCAGTTGGTTAGATTTTTTGGGATGGGGTGGGTTGGTTTGTTTTTTTCCCATGGATGTAATCTCAGGAAATGCACTTTGGAGTGAAAGTAATATTGATGGAGGAGCAGTGAAGATAATCTTTTAGCAATGTGGAGGTGGGAAGAGAGTTTATTTGTTCCTTTGCTCAAAGTATCTCAGGAAGAATTTCAGCAAGAGCAAAGATAATTATCAGAAGTGGGGTGTTAAGTGTTTTATAAAATTATGAAAGTAAGAGAACCTAGTTGTGTAGTTAGAGTTGGAAGAAGATAGCATGGGACCAGAAGTTTATGGTAAAATATAGGAAGAATATAACTGCTAATGTAGTGAAGTGGCTTAGATCATTCATTAGACCTTGTTCTTACTGCTCCAAAACCCAACTAACTATAGCTAGTCAGCATTCTTAAATCAGACTGTCCACAATCTAGAACTGATGTGTGTTGCTTTTCTCCAGCAAAGATGGCACAGTTTTTTTTTTTCTGGGTGAGAAATTGTCTCTCCCATGGCATATCAGGGCAGTAAGCTCCTTGTTAAGCATTGAGAAATTTTAAGAAAATTACAATTTCTTGCTAGACACCCAGTATTAATTGGTTGAAACAGCCAGTTATTTTTAACTTCATGTTTCACATTTTAAATTTTTTTAACTGTTCAGGTGTCTCTGCAAGCCATAAAGAAAGCAGTTGAAGTAAATAGCTGTACCTCTTGTCCCTGCTTCCAAAATAAACTGGGAATAATGCTTTACACATTTTGTCTCCTTTAACTCTACAGGCAAGCAAGAGAGGAAGCATGGATTAACATCTAGCGATTTCTAGGAGCTCAGATTCCTCTGTGCTTGGCCTGACTGACAGGGACATGTGGCTCAAGTGCATCTGGAAATATATCACTGGCAAAATTTGTTCGGGTAAATATAGCAGGAATGGGTTGTCAGGGCAGGAGACAGATTGTTCTGGGAAAGGAAGTGCTGTCTGTCTGTTGTCTAGATAACAATTTCCTATATTTCTGAGACATACCTATTTCTTTCAGTGTAATTAGGTAACAGCAGGCTCTGACATACTTGCAGTGTTCTGCTGCCATATATATTCTTATGGTGGAAGTCCTGTCAGAAATGGTAAAATTGGTAGGAACAGCTGTAGAGAACTGATACTAATATTTTCTATGGTGTTTAAATAGTAGTGGCACACACTTTGTTCTAGTTTAAGCTCTCTTTGAAAAGAGGCAGGGACATAAAATGTGAAAAGTAGCCCCCAGAGTTTCAGGGAAGAAATCTGAAGAAATCTGACTTCAGCTTAGGTGCAAAATTGTTTCTTGGCCACATGGTAAGCAAGCAAACAGCCAAAAAACCCCACCAACCCCTTCCTTGAAAATGGGCTGAGAGCCCATATTCTAAAATTCCTGTCTCTATTGGCAGTTGATATATAGGTAATGAGCAGGGATAGAAAAAGCCAATCACGAAGCTTTTCTCCAGCAAAAACTGATTGGCAAAGCCATAAAGCTTCTTGAAGTATTGTGATATTGGTTAAAGTCTCAACACAAATCATACTGTTAGGGGAGAAAATTGAACCAACTTTGTTAGAGGGTGGCCTACAGAAGTCTATGCAGGCGTATCAGTATAGACTGTATTTTACACAGAAAGGTATAATCATGGGCAGTGACAATTAAAATTGTAACAGATGCAGGCAGTATCAAATGTAACAGTAAATTACAGATTTTTTGAAGTTTATCAAGGGAAGTTGGAGATGACTGCAGATTGGAGTCCGTACCATTTTCCCTGCACAGTGGGCTGTATTTTTCATCGGCTTGCTCAATAACTTATTGAAGATAGAAACCCTGACAATTTTGTGTGCAGTAGCTGTCTGTGGTTAGTTACTGATTCTCTTGCCTTTCCTGAGAGGTTACATGCTGCTTCCCACCGTAGTGAGCTCAGTCTGGTGCCCTGTGATGTGGCTGTGTCTGGTGTGGGGTGAGCAGCCAACAGGTGCATGGCATACCACACAAATGTGGAGGCAGGGAATTAGTGTCCAAGGGCATTGGGGGTAAATAACTGTAGTTGTAAAAAGTGTTACATGAATGCTAACATTTTCTCTNTCAATTCCTATCCTCAGAAGTTGGAAGAGCTTAACCAGTGTTGAATTTTCTTTGGCTTTTAGGAAAAAATCGATACTTTGCTGGAGGATGCAACTGTTTCAGACTAGAGGTTGTCCGAAAACTTTCTGTAGTTACAAGCAGTAGGATAAGAGATGGGATTCTGTGTTTTTTTGAGTAAAACCTGCTTGATGAAGTTAACTATTTTGCCAGTGTACAGTGTTCTTCAAAAATATTTGTAAGCCCCCAGAATTAGTTCATTTTTTCTTCTGATTGCACCAGGTCCAAATACTGTATGTCGTGACATAGGCAGGGATAAATAAAGCCTTGCCATTTCTCATTCATAGTGCCAACTCAAGACTTGTTACTGTTTACTAGTTGTGTTATGTAGCACATCTGGCTTGCTAAGGCCTTTTGCAATGTAAACTTCAGCAGCAGGAAGAGTTCATTAAGAAAAAATAAATAATTAGTGTTTAACTTATTGTTGTGCTATTGTCTGCATGCATGCCTCTTATTCCAGCTGTTCCAGCTTCCAGCAGTTGAGATTTGAAATCTACTCTGTAGAAGCCTCTGTTTCTCTTAAATGCTGTTCTTCAATGCCTTTTTAATCTAGTTCTTTATTCCATTTTATTTTTCCTTCACCAGTCTCACCCTGGAATAAAAGTGAAAGGGCTAAACTTCATGTTTCAGTTGAAATTTCACATCAAAAGGCACCTGTGTTATGTGATCATTGGGTACCAGTACACTGTCATTTTACTGCATCAGCTGTCTATATGTATGACAACAAAAGGCTTTTTAATCAGGTATCTAGCAGCAGAAATTAAATCAAGCATAACTTATGTTCATAATATATTACCTGTTGTTCCTTCCCCTGAGGTTTACATCTTGTTTTAAAATGGCAGAATTCTTCTCTGAACCAAAGGCAAGAAGCTGGAATTGTCTGCAGTGCATTAAAAGTGTATTAAAAGAATCAGAGTGTGGTATTAAAAAGAACTGCAGTTGCTTAAATTTGAAAGAAATCTAGAAGGACCAAAGCACAAGGTGATTATTTGTAAAGGGCTTTGAAATTGTGAAGTATTATGTGCAAGAAATATGGAGTAGTATTGGGAGGTATATGAGAGAAAGGTTTGGAGCTGCTCTTTTGAGGAAAGTGACTAGAATACTTAAAACACTTCCACTGGAGCTTTTTCTGCAGGGGTTTCTTCTGGATCATTGTTCCATGATAAGAATGGCTTTGCTCTGGATATGTCTGCATGATGATTTATTCAGGATGGCTGTAGAATTACTTTTCACTGTGATCTAGCTGTGTTGCTAGGTGTTGTCATATAAATAGGAAGCATTTAATCCCTGTAAGTATAACTATTCTGCATTCTACAGTTCATTTACAACTGTCTAGGTAATACTAAAGCATATGATATTTAAGATATTTTTGTGATAGTAAATGATGAGTTGCTAACCTGTTCTCATAATCTCAGCTATTTAATTGTATGAAGAAGATAGTTTTTTCATTTGAAGCCTTTAAACTGTTTTGTTCTTGTATCTACTGATTCTGAGACAAGAATGCACATCATTAGGTGATGAAAGGAGTAAACAGGAACATGGAGGTATATAGAATCTAAATAGGAGCATAGTTATTTTGTTGTTGATGTCCTGAAGAGCACCTTTTAGGTGGTAAGTTTTTGGGAAGGGAGTTGATAATTTCTTTCATGTGGTTAGAGTCTGGTATGTTCTGAGCTGAAATTTCACTTCATGAAGATCACCTAAAGTATTAGTTTAACTTAGTCTTCCAGTCTGAGCCCACAACCTTTAGCTGCACAGAACCTTATTAGCTACAACAGCTTGTTGTAAAATACTTATGCTGCAACCTTATTTTTGGTTCTAAGAGAAGAATCATTTAATACTTAGAAATAGAAAAAGCAGTGAAAACAAGGCAGAACTTGAGACCAGCATACAGACCTTTCATGTGTACGTTATGCATGTATAGCTGAAGTTTGACATATGAAGAAACTGCCTGAGTTTCTTGTTGGGCACAAACAGCACTTGGAGCTCATGTAAATGCCACAAAAGTTGCTTTGCAAAAACAGCATGCTTTTCCAAAAGTTTTTACTTTGTCTTCCATGACACCTGTTCTCTGTTTCTCTTTTGCTGTTTCTTTCTCTTCATGCCTTTTTTTTTTTTT
>VZTR01011390.1:1733-39146 GCA_013400775.1 Chaetops frenatus
CTAAAAAACTCCTACTTCTCTAAAAATATTGCCGTGGAAAATCAAGGTAGAACTCCTGAAGTTAGAGTGCACTATGTCTCACAACTTGGATAGCAAACAGTTTTTTAGCCTCCAGGAGTGCCTAAATTTTTTTCACATCTTTCATTTGTTTAAATTATTAGGCAAAAAAACTTGGGACAGCACCAAGGCTTTCATTGAAAAGTTGAGTAAGTTTTTTCCATTTGTCTCTCCAGAAACTTTTCTGAGAGACCGGAAGCGCTCAATGGCTCTTTCTTCCATAAAGGTCTTGATGGCAAAGCTGGAGGTGGCTATGCTGCCTGCCTGGAAGGCAGGGATAGCTGGGTCAGAAATAAGATATTACAGCCTTCTAGCCAAGAAAAGTTGCCCCAGCAGTGTTGATATCAAGGATAGAATTTATGGACTGTTGTGTATTTATCTCTTGTCATTGCTAAGCAGAGCGAGCGAGCAAGCAAAACTCCCGTCAGCCATAGCATCTGTTCAGCTTTAGAGCATAACTTCAAAATTAGACCCTGTGTTTGCAAATCCAATGCCATGCAAAAAGTGCCATCTGGCCTAGGTCTGTTTCACAGTAAATTCGTTTATTTTGTGAAACTGAGGAGACAGCCCAAAAATCTACAAGGCGTTTGCACTGAGAATTTGCAGTAGTTAATATTGACACAAGAATCAAACATTCCTGTGCAATTGGACAGTGCAAAACAATGCACTTGATCATACTATGGCTCCAGAATAATCTCGGCAAGAGGGACGATGAGGAATGCCTGTTGGGCTTTCCTAAAGTTTTAACAAGGTGTAAGATTGTTTGAAGAGGATGGATTTCTGTAGGTCATAACAAAATAAGACAGAGTCCTAAATTATCCTAAAACCACACAATTAAATTATATGCCGGAGCAAATAAAGATAGAATATTTCCGGAAATAAATGTCCTCATTTTACATTCTGTAACACCTGCAAGATAGATCAATTGCTTTGTGGTTGGAAAAGCATTTTCACGCAGCACAGAATTAATCTCAGATCCAAAAACACCTGGCAGTATCAAACATCTGTCACAGTTGGTCAGTGATTAGATCCTGGTGATAAGAACAGCATCTGGAATATTGAACAGGTATCCTTTATTTGATGCTTTTTGAGGGACTTCAGACATATGCCAAGAGCCTCAAAATAATAATTATTCTATGCTACAGTTGTGAAAGAAGATCAGAAACTTTAAATGATGGTCAACTCTGTCTGAATTCTGCATGCATAAGTGAGAAACCCCAGAGAGAGTATTCAAATATACAGACCCCCAAAGACCAACATTATAGGAGTGAAGAAATAATATACAAATTATCAGTCACAAAGATTCTCATGAATCAGAAGTGAGATATGGAAGTGAGGGGCTCACTTTTGATTTTAGGTTGCCATGTTTTGAGTTTGTGTGCAGATAGTGCTGTGCTGCTGCCTGGCTTCTGTGGAATGCTGGAAAAGGAAATGGAAAAAGGGTCTAGCACTGAGAATCTAGCAACTGATGGAAAATGCAAAAAACCAGGAGGGCATTCAGAGTTTGAAATGTTTGTCCATTGTCAGATACACAGATTTAATAAATGACAGATGAGTGGAGAAAGAAATTGTTGAGGTAGGGCAAGGAGATGAAAATCAGGTGACTGAGAACCTGGAGTTCTTTTCTGACGTGATTCTTTTGATTATTTGAGTAATTTGATCACTTTCTATATGTGAAGCACTGTCTCAGCCTGTTCATTGCTGAGCAGCAGAGACCATGGCACAGTATTTGTCACTACTCCTACATAGTGGGATCAGGAAGCCAGAGGATTCCTGGGGGATTCCCAGGCAAATGTCACCTGTGCTCATACCTTGCAAATCTAATGAAGATTAGTGAGCTCCTGGCACAGAGCAGAGTCCTGCTCCTTACCTGTAGTGTAATCTACATAAATAAAAAAGTCAAGAATTTAAACAATCATAACACGCAAGGAGGTTTTTTTTGAAGTGGCACCCATTTTAGACTTCAAAAACTGTAAAAGAAGTCTGTTCCTAACATTTATGGAGAGTCTTATTGTCATGACATAAGACAACATGCAATTATTCTAGCTTAAGCTTGTGAAAGATTTGAGTCTTATTTTTTCATACAATGGGTCTTGCTTATGGCACCTTAAAAAAATTTAAATAATAATTATGTTATGTTAAAAATTATAATTTTTTACATTGTAAATTATAATATCAAGTTGTGGTAGCAATTTTTTTCCACTTTAATTTTCTAAATCTCAGACCTAACAACTTTAAATTGAGAAATTTAAAATCACTGATTCAGTTCACTCCCCTACTGTTTTGGGTCTTTCAGGACAGATAGGAATAAAAGAGAAGGGGGGTTTTTTTGAGGGGAATATTTGAAAATGTTGGTATGTGACTGCTTGGTGAAGATCTAATGGTTTATAATGTTAAAGAAAGAGAAAAGAATCTTGTAACAGCAGTGTGGCAAAGCTTTTAAAGACAGAGCAGTCAGGGCATGTAAAACTGCAGTTTCTATAGTAACAGGATTTTCGTCCTTTATAAATGAATGTGGAGAATTTGGAGATGTACAGTCTGACAGAGCAGCACTGTGAAACTCATCGCATTCACCACTCTTCCCAAAAATTCGTGTTACCTTAAAGTGGAAAAAGCCCCAACTGCAATACAGTATGCAGAGGGGGCAGAAAGGATCCTACCAGGGATTAATTATGTGTATGAGAAAATAGGCATTGTTGCAGAGAGTGGATTTCCCCAAAGAGGACTCCTAGGTTAACTGATGGAATAAACAGACTTGTAGGTAGGATCCTTAGAAGATTCTGTAGAAAAAGAAAAGGACACAGATACCCATTCAATACCCAGAAAGAAAACTAGGGAGACATGGAGAACACAACTGTTCTGAAGCTTGCACATAGATGTATTTTGGATGCACATTTATCACCACTAGGTTCATTTTAAAACCAGGGATTTGTCCTCCTCCTCTGAACCTTTCATAGCTTGGGTCAGGTGAATTGGGGAATTTTGTTTTGTTTAGTTTATTTTTTTTTAAGAGTAGCATTTGTTATATTGCTCACATTTCCTCCTGGGGACATAAGGAGAATAAAAATGTGGGATTTTTCTGGGTTGTCAGGTGTCCTGTTTAGCAGATGAATTTAATAAGTGTTAGGTCATGACAGACAGTAATATGTAAAGTACATCATGAAGTTGGAAGCCTGAGGCTCTGATTTCATAATAAAATCTTTACGATAAATGGTTATTAGTCAGTAAGTCTGCTATGGCTGGAGTCTGCTGTAACCTTATAAAGCAGGTTTGAGAACAGAAGTCTGTTCTGTTGCAGATTTCCTTTATGCTACAAGAACTCAAATTTACAATGGTTCCTCTGTGTAAAGGGGAGAAAATCGTGACCTTTGAACATAGGATGCTAAGAGAATAAATGTATTGCAGGTTCTGAGGCACTCCAGTGTTTAGGGCAGTTAGGTCAGCTTAGGGATACCCTAAAATAAATGTAGCTTCATTTTTTTCATGCCTCAGAAGAGTTTCCTGTTAATGGAAACATAGCTGTAGGTGCTATAATGGTGAAGCACTGTGTAATACTATGGAATAAAGGAAAGAAAATTAAATTCCCTTTCCTATTCAGTGAGTTCTTCAAAGAAGGAAGAGAGAAGAAAGGAGAAAGAACACTTTGTTTTTTCTTCATATGCTCTCCTTTCAGGTTACAGATGTCTTGTGTTTAACAGGAATCTGTTGTAAAGGAGGATGAAAGAGGGTCACATCAGGAAAGGCATGAATGTGTAGATTTAAAGGGCATTATCTATTTTATAATCAGTCTGTTGAACTTAATAAAAAGGGTTTCATCAAGTGGATTTTCATTTAGCCCTCAATTAACAAGCAGTCACATTTCAGGAACTTGTAGCTTTTCCTGCTCATTTTCCCTCCCCTCAGAGTTTCACAGTGTGAATGAAGTGTGTAAACTTTTTTCAATAAAACAATACTTAAGAGCTCAGGGGGAGTTCCTTATGAAGGTTAGCTGCTGGGAATCTTCATGAAGAGCCATCCAGGAGATGAATATTAATGCCATGCTTAAATCCAACAGCAACATTGCAGTGATTTTTCTCAGGGGCCAGTGGGAGTGGAGCTGTTGGGGTGACTTGCCATGGGTGAAGAATTAAAAGCATGTGTTAACTGGACAAGCTAATTCAAGTACAATGCTCATTTTTTTGGACACCTGAGCAGTAAAGTCTGGTGTCACAGAGGCCACTGGCCTTCCCTTCTCAGCTTCTCTTCCTGGGCTCTCTCTGGATATAGCTGCCTGTCGTTGGTGCTTGAGTGCTCATTGTGGACTGTGAAACCTTGAGCCAAATTAAAAATTTGCTTGAGTAGATGGAATATTTTAGTTGTGCATTCATTAAAAGAAATCTGAAGATTTGCAAATCTTTGCTGTATAATAAATAGGAAAAAGAGAAGAGGACAAAAATTCTTTGCTACCAATTTAGATAAGATCAAGGAAGGTTTTTAAAGTAGTGATAAAAACCATTATCAGCTGTGACAATACAGTCAGTTAAACCTCAGTATTACTGGAATGAAAAGCTGCAGATACTAAGGATGCTCTCTGTCTGAAGGAATATGCTGAAAGAGTTATAGAATTGAGGCTGATTGCCTACCAGCTAATGAGTATTTTAAACCACCATTAAATTTATATAGGTGCTTAATTGAAGCTACTGTTGCTTGTTCATTAAAAATAACGTACAGACTGTGGCCTCTAAGTATTCTGGGATGGATCTTTCAATTTTTTCCTGTTCAAACTGCTTCTCTGTGTATAAATAGAGCACATAATTATGCTAAGTGGCTCAAGTTTCAGTTATCTGGGGATCTCAGCTTTACTATCAAAAGGAAAATACATCAAGATGATATAGGTCTGAGGCATGGGAGATCCAAGTAAGTATTTTAAAAATAGAATAAAAATTAAAACTTCTAATTAAAAGAAACTATTTTTGATGGGCTTGAGAAGAATTCAGTCAATGTAGGGTCTGATCTAAGAGGTAATATCTTCTGTCTTATCTTTCTGAACGCCCTATACATTAATGCATCTTATGGATTTATTGACATTTCAAATAATAATGAATACTTGAAGTCTAAGGACTGCAAACATTTAGTCATTCTGACAAAAATGTCTCATAAGAAATATTAGAAAATGGATAGATGATATACTAACATATGTAAAATCACTAGCTATGAATTACTGCTAGAGATTACAGCATTAAAAAGTTAAATGCGATACGAACTCTTTGCCATCTTGACCCACCTGCAAGGAAAAAAAATTCAGTGAAAGAAGATAATAGAGCTAGAAAATAATCAAAATGAAGTGTCTGACAGGTGTTAGTCCAAGAGGCACAGGCACAATGACGAGGACTACAGCAGAGGTGCTGCTGTTCCTCCTACTCACACACCTTCTGAGCATCTGAAAAGGCCTCAGCTCTGATGCCTGCCATGTTCAGATGGGGGACATGAACTTAGGTATATTGCTTTTCCAAATCAAGTGATATGGAGTATTTGAAAATGGCTTTCTCTTAATCTTTCCTATTTAAAGTGCTCCACTTTGCAAAAAATAATGAATTATTCATTGGACAAGAAAAATAAGAAAGAAATGAGAAAGTTAGAACTCTGAACTGAAGCATCAATTATTCATGCAACTTTAGATCCCATGACTTTGAGTTGAGAGGTGAATAGCAGTCAAAAGTTTTTGATAAAAATCTTCTCAAGGATTAACTTTTTCATATCTTTGTCCCACTTGCATATATTAGATGTGAAAATTACCTCATTAATTGGACAAAAAAAGGCAAGATCATATAGTAAAAATGTACTTTGGTATCATCACTTTCTCCACTCTTCGCATAAATGTGTTTTTTACTCTCTTTTATTCTTAATAATATTAAGCCTTTCTATGCCGACTCACTGCTCATTTTCCAAATTTCTGCACATCATTTAATAATTGAGACTTTTTCCCAGTTATGCCAGTTATGGACACTTCAAATTTAACTGTATGGTTGACTTGAAACAAAGTTTTGAATCTGAACTAAATCAAACCTTAGAAGAAGTTTCTTTAACAGGAGAAAAAGAACAATGAAAATCATCCACGGCTGATCATTTGATTTAGGCCTTTTATTTCACAGGCTCACTGCAGCTTCCCAGCCTGACAGAGCTCCATGGAGTCTGTTAGCCAGCATATTATAAAATAGAATCAGGCCTTCCAGTCAGTCTCATTGAATAAATTTAACATTCCCTTATGCTGTGACTTAGTTATCAACCAAAATGTAATATGCATGGGACGTTCAAATGACGAATGGCTTTGTGATGTGATCTTTTGAACATGCACCAACTTTCTGCATGTATTTTTGTAATACTGGTACAATGCTCTATGACTCAAGAAGGATTAAAAATGTATATAAATATATGTTACAAGTAGCACAACATCTGTAAAATGTTAATATGCATTTTAAGATGCATTCACAGAACATTATGAATGTTAAATAGGTGACAGTAGATATCTTTATAAAATATGAATTGTTCACTCTGGGTTTAGTTATGCTGTAAGCGGCTCAAGAGCCATCAACAGAAAGTGAATAGAGTTATCAAGGTTACACTAATGTGCAAGCTTAAAATTAAGTACTGGATATGATGACAAAAAGCTGACAAGCTACAATTATACAATAAACTGCAGTCTGATCCAGGATAGTCCCCTGGGGTGTTCCATCTTTCTTTGAAATATGGCATAAGGAGCACTTGTATCAAATTTTCAGCCTTTGGAGTACAGCAAAATGAAATTGTATCCATCACAAATCCCCTAATGAGTCTTTGAGGAGACATATGCAGTGAGTTTGAAAACATAATTTTGAAAAATCAAGAATTATTTCTGTTGTTAAATGACTGATTGGTGTCCTACACATCATTGTGATACTGACAAAACAATTCAAAATATAGAATTTTTCAAATGTGAATTAATGTCTTCTCTTTACCCAAGTCTGATGAATGAGTTTTAGATATCAATTTTCCAACTCTATAGAAACTAATTCTTTTTGCTTCTTCAAACAAGCAATACAAATTACAACATAATTTGCTATTCTTAAATCTTTCTTTCAGTTTTCCTGACTCAAAAGTGATAGCCTGTAGAGGAATTTCAGATATAAATATTAAAGGAGCAGTGTTAAGATGGAAAGAAATGGAAATATTAGTTCACATTTAATTAGGAGACAAAACCAGCTCTTATTATAGAGACATATAACCATGGCTTGGGGGAGGACCTGGCAGTGCTGGGTTAATTGTTGGACTTGACCTTGGAAGTCTACTTTCCCAACCTAAACGATTCTGTGATCACAGTTTAGGAACAATACTGACAACAGACTCTCACCTTGGAGAATACTCCTGGCTGTGTTGCTCTGTGTGCTGTTCTGTAGATTCTGTGGTCTCCTGGGAACCTCAATGTTGGCTTCTGTGTGTAAGTGATGGCTTGGTAACATCAGACACTCATTTTTACTGACAAATTCTCAAATGGTCACTGTAGTGGAAGCTTGGCTACACTGTCCCACTGATGAGCTCCAAACCTAAGCAGGAAGGACCATTGCTAAGAAAAATAGGTTGTTCCCTTTTCCACATCCATTCAGCTTTTGATATGTCTGCAGAAACTTCGATCACACTAGCAAAATGATTGGGAAATCATCAGCAGAGACTGATGTGCATATTCTTCTCCTGAAGAAATATCACAAGTGTCAGAAGTACCATTAAAATATTCAAAGCAGGTAAGTGTCCTAAGTTTCTCTGAAATCCAGAGTGATCTGGACATCTAATCTTCCTGGACTCTTGTAAAACTTTTAAATCACTTTATGTACAGTATCTGAGATATGTTTTTCTTATTTTCTGCTGTTACAAAGAAAAAGTCAGTGTTGCAGAACTGTTAGAATTGCCCTTTAAAAAAAAATCTGTACTGTTCTTTAAGGCTGGCTAGCTATGAAGTCCTAGAACATTTACCATCTTTTTTTCTTTCTATGGATACATTGGGAAACTGTTTAAGTTTGTAGAGGAGCTGGGCAGCCCAGCTCTTCTACAATATTTAAATCAGGAAGCCCTTGAGATAAAAATTATTTGAAGTTGGAGAGCACCTATGTATCAAATATAGTTCTTCCATTGTATTATCTTCTGGGCATTTTTATTGTAATTGTGAAGAGATGGTTTTTGATGTTAATTGAACCTTTGTTTTGGCCCAGTGGGATTATTGTCTTGTTCTGTTTTTGTTCTTCTTGCATGTACTAATACAAGAAATTTTTAAAAAGAACATTTCTTCCTGGTAGTTTAATCCACCATCCTTATAACAGACACTGTAGGACCAGAGTGTTACCTGAAGTACTAAAAGAAGGAATTCACCATGACTTGCAAATTTTCTCCCTCCTGTAATGATTAAATATTTCTTTTTTTTGGTGGCAGTGTTTTTGGGGTTTTTTTCCCCACCTAAAATTATGCAGCTAGCAAAGCCTACAATAACAATAAACTGTTAGGGATCTGGATCAGGATCTAGATTTGCATCAGCTGATGCAAGTCCTTACAGCTCCATAGTCTCCAACAGATATGAACCAACAGACAGGGACATCCTTTTAATGCTTCCTTAATAGGATGTACAGCTTCCAGGAGGAGAGTCTCTTCTGCTCTGAATGCCATGGTTGTTTCCATCCTGTTGAAATGGTCATGAATGATACTCAATAAGAATTACTTCATCCTAAAATGTACTTCTGTTGCTAATTGTCTGACATTGAAAAGGCAATTGGAATTGCTTCCAGGCACTGTATTTCCAGGAGCATATTAATATTCATATTAATTCGTAGAGAAAGAATTTCTTGAAAATACATATTTTAGTGTCTTGGTTTGTAATTAATGTAGGTAAATAGTCTGCCAGGTTTTAAAGGTAAATAGTGAGCTACAGTCCTATTCTATTGAACTCACACAGACAGGCCCTTAGCTTCTCTGACAAACTCATATCAATTTTTTGATTGTTTTGATTGCTTATTTGTTCCAAAATGACCTTCAGTAACCATTTCTTTCCTTCCCATCTACTCAAACAGAAAGAGGGCAGTAAAAACATGGCTGTCAAATATCTGTCAGAACAGATTTATTATACTGTTTAAACCTGTTGAAGTAAATTTTTTTCTCCTTCTCTCCTATAATCTGACCCAGGTGTTAAACTCTCAAGAATAATATGGTTTTTTTCCTTTTTCTTCTTGACAACTTACATGAAACAATACCGGTGTGAGTCAACTCTCTGGGGCACTGTCTGAATGAGTAGGAAGCTTCTTACTGCTGGCAGAACTGGTTTTAAGATTTTCCTGGCTCCAGGTATTTTCTCAGTTGATTAAAAAAAAACAAAGCTGAATCCCATTTTATCTCATGATTCAGTTCTGTAATAAAATTGATGCTTCACACAGGATTTGCTAAAATCACAACACATGTCTTGAGCTGAATTTGCAATCCAGCCCAAGTGGGATAGATTTTGGGAGGTCTTCCTGCCCTTGCAGCCCCTTCTCTATCAAGGAGACCTGGTGCAGAAACAAATCTCTGACAGGCTAGCACTGGAAAATCTAACTAAAATCTCTATAGTAGTGTATAATTTTTTTTTCCCCTCTGTAAACCCAGGATAACATAGTGAAAGGTAAAAAAAATCCTATTGAAACAACACTGTTGTGTTTACAATTAATTGAAATCTGCTCTTATTCTTTGTTTAACTTTGTTCAGCTATAATCATCATGGGTTTATAAAATACAGCTCTTTCTGAGATGTAAATTTAATTCCATTATCCCTTGTTCCAAGCATCCATTGCATTTAGTAACTGCTAAAGACTGTCAATCTGCAGAAACTCGTGTAAAACTGTTATTTAATTTCGGGGGGGATGATAACATAAGGTAAACACACCAGGGGTCATTAGCACAGCTATCTGGGGGTTAGCCCAGCTGCCACACTGCTGCAATTTGTGGAAGTTGTTCTGCAATGTGCTAAACCACACTCACAAGGGCAAGCAGCCACAGAAGTCTAAGTTTACATTTGCACCTTTCATATTCTTTTAAATGATTCTGAAATGCAAGGGCTAGATGGTAAGCTACTGAGTGAGAACTGCTTGATTTTTCTTCACTGGTCTGCTGCTCTTTCTCACCAGCTAGTAACAACCTACCTCTGAGAGACCAATGTTTGGGGTTTTTTTGCTAATGAAAGTGTTTCCAGTAAGTACAAAAAGGCTAATAGTGCCAGATGGTTACCATATGACTGGTTTTCTGTGAACATGATTGCCCTTTCCAATCAGATTTTGGAAGAAGTGACAACTGCCATTTTGTTCAGGATGTTGAGTGGCTGGATGGTATCTGGAAATGTAACAAATTGTCAGCTGGCAGTGCACTCTCCAGTGCACATGTAACACAACCAGTGTGCTGTACTGTGCACTTGAAAGAAAAGGAGCTTATAAAACATTGTTACAGAACATAAAAAAAAGGGGGTAAACAGCAACATAAATGGGAAAGCAAATCCTGACCCTCTAAGGTAACAAGGATTAGGTAGGATGCTTCACCTAGCCCCCAGAACTGACAATGACTACAGTCAGCATGGACTGCTTTAGCCCTGGGTTTAGATGGGTTGGTGAGCCCTTAGAAGAATAATAAGCTATGCCTACTTTGGTGATTTTATACTAGGTTTTACATTTTAAAGAAATGGATCTTTGTTTGCAGAAAAGCTGGCTCGTATCACTTGAAATCACAATCAATCTGTTCCAGGGCCTAGCCTCTGTAGAACCTGCTGATCAGGCTTTACATGCCCCAGCTATCCTGGAATGAGGGGCAGGAAAGCTGCCAGAGCTCTTCAAAGGCTCATTTATCCTACTGCGAAGCAACAGGGTTAATTAGCACAGGCATTTCTTGCTGCTGAAGCAGGGACAGTATTTCTGTTATCTGAACTACTTCTGGTGCTGTCCTCCTCTGTGTGTGTGTGTGTGCTTCCCTGTAGGACACAGCTGGGCATGTTGCAGAGTTGCACTTTGTAGAAAATGAATTCACATGAGAGTGAATAACTGAATTTTCACAGCACAACAAGGGCGGGGGAGGGCTTTGAGAGCTGATGTAGGGCTTTGGAAAAGACAGCGATGCTCTTGTCCTGGTAATTCTGACAGCCTCTGGACTCGAGGGCTCTCTTACATCAGGGATTGCATTTTCTGGAGCTGTGCACACATGCAGTTCTCTCTCCCACTACTCTCCTCTTTCCCATCCTATTCCTTCACTCCTGTGCTGGCCACGTTGCACTCTTGGTGCCTATTGGAACAGTGACTCCTGTTCTTATCAAAGACTTGTGAACCACCAAACCTACTGATATCCACTGAAGAATGGAACCACCAATGAACCTAAAATGAAATTTGTTAATCTCATTAAGACTGCTACTCAAACATTTTTTTACATGCCTACACACCAAGTATAAATTAAATTTTTTAAGTTAATTTTAAGTACTTTATAAAAGGTGTAATTAGAACAAGGATCATTAAGGTGGATTTGACAGCAATTTGGTTTGCTTTACTCACCTTACAGAACTTCATGTAGCAGGTGGAAAATCCTAGTCTGTTTGTCTGTTGTGGTGTTTTCTACATTGGGAAAGATGCAAAGTAAATATTTCAAATCAACAAAACTTTCCAACTGCCACCTTCTCTCAAAGCCAAATATGATAAATAGATGTAGAAAACATGCTGACACATAAAGAAAATTGGAAATACAGGAGAGCTTAAGCTGGAAACTGACACAGTGTCTGAAAACTGCTTTAGTACCTTCTGCTGTGAACCACTTGTTTGCAAAGCCATTAATGCAATGTTCAATTGATTATTCCCAGGACTGCTGTACAGCACCAACACTTATAATCCCTTTTTTTGTTGTTGTTGTTGGTTTTTTTTCCTACTTGAACTGGAATTTTAATTAGAATAATCTTTTGATGCTCACATGTTGAAGCACAAAATTAGTTTTATATAAACTGTGTAGTATATTTGATAGTGTTTTCAGAACAGCATTTTATGGAGTGTCCTTCATGAGGGAATTTGGCACACTATGCAGCACATGAAAATTTAGTGGCTATTTTATAGTACACAGGACCCAAGTAAGAAAGGAGGCAGAGATTGTAAGATAGAAC
This sequence comes from Chaetops frenatus, assembly GCA_013400775.1. Lineage (NCBI taxonomy): Eukaryota > Metazoa > Chordata > Aves > Passeriformes > Picathartidae > Chaetops > Chaetops frenatus. The sequence goes on from VZTR01011390.1 coordinate 13,941, forward strand.
TGCAGAAATGAAAGGATTACTATCAACTGTGGCAAAGAACAAACAAGGTCAGGTTTAGAGCAGAATTAATGGGTCAGAGAGGAGATGGATCTGAGATCTGACTTACAGTGAAATGTATAACCAGCTGAACAAGTTGAAGAAATTTGCAGTGCTCTGTGTGTCAGCAGTCTCCTTTTGCAAATCTAAGGGCCATTAATTTCTAATAAACTCGGGTTAAATCCTCTATTAGGCTAATTAGTGCAGTTCCATTGATTACAATGGGACTATTCCAGTTTACCAACTGATGATCTGACTTGTGGTTTTTCCTGGTAAAGGGACCACAGACCCTTTTATTCTATCGAAAATGTCCACAACTTGTGTCCCTCTCTGTTTCTCTCCATTTCGCTCTCTCTTACATCGACACAATGATAAAAAGGCTGTTTTACTGAACATTTTTCTATTCACCTAATTTACTCTAAGAGATTAAGAGAATTGTCAGAAATCTGGGATGTGAGAAAAACAGAACTAGATAGCTCCTAACTGAGTAATGCCTCTGGCTCTTTGGAGAGTTTCTGTCTAGAAACAAGGATAGAGTCACAGCAAGGTCCGTCTGGTCCAGCACCTTGTGGTTGTGGTGGTGGTGACCAACCTCTGCAGGAACACAGGGTAGACTAGAGGCCTGAGCAAGCACACAGCAGTGTGTCTTCTGAATATTCTTCTACTTTTGAGTGATTTTTTCAAAGCTAAAAAAACCCCTGTGTTAGATATGTCCTGAAGCAGAGATCTTTGTTTTTAGTGGGACTCGTGGAATTTATTTAGTAATTTCATCCATTGTTTTTCAACCCATGTAGAATTTTAGCTTCTGCTGACTTTTTTGGAAAGAAATTTGTAACTTAACTACTACATAGCTTAAATACATGTTATATGAAGAAATATCTCACCATTCTACACTGTGCAAAGATGTTTGATCTGATCCCAGCCCCGCAAAATTTATTTAATTTTTTCCCTTCTCTTTTCCTTCCCCCTTTGTACTGGAAGCAGCAGTTAACAATTAATGTCTATTCACTCTCTCCAGTCATAATATTACAGGACTCCCTCTATTCAGCTTTCAGTTGTCTCTTTTTCAAACAGAGAAATACTAATCTGCTCAGTTGCTCCTTTTACACAAGCAGTCCCATGCATCTGATTCATGCACCTTTCCCTAATGGCCTTTTCCTGTGCCTTTTCTGTCTCCAGAGTGTGCTTTTTGAGAGAAAGCAGGCTCTGATTTATGCACTGGCATAATAGCACTGCCTGTTCTAGTCTTCACGTAATGACTTTTCCGTAATTTCTAACTTTAAGTTTGCTTTCTAACCATTCCTGAGCACTGAGCTGATGTTTTCACAGAGATATTTGTTGTAATATGAAAATCTCATTCCTGTGTGACTGTCAGTTGATAGACTATAATTTCATAAATATGTTGGGATCGTTTTTTTCCTGGCTGTATCATCTTCACTTACTTGCATTGAACTTTATCTGTGACTTTGTCACTAAGGAACTTTCCTGCCTAGGGTCCTCTGCAGTTCTTCAGAAGCATTCTCTTGACATCCATCCACTGTTAGACAAAATATAGCAATATCACTCTAACAGGGACATGCACCATGCTCTAGGTGTAAAAATTACTTAATGGGAATTACATTATGGGAATAAACACTACCTCCTATTTGCTTTTTCTGTGGAGATTTTTTAAAAATTACTGAAATACATTAATTTATAATGCACTGAATGCTTACCTGGATGCTCTGATCCAATAGTGTGACATTCATTCCAAAGGCAGTGAGGGAAATGTACAATTTCTCTAAGAACCAGGACTTCTTCCCTATGATTCTCTAGTCTAGTAGCTAAAGCAAAAAGTGAGGAATTACAAAACCTGCATTTGAATTCTGTAGTCCTTTATTGTCTGAAGCATAGATAAATAATTCTCTCATCCTCTGCTTTCTTCCTGTTTCTGGACACGTGATCACTTATCTATGACTTAGTCTGAGGTTTTTAGAAAAGCAAGCTTATCTTTGTTATTTATTCTACTACTTAATGAATGTATTTTTATTATTCTGTAAGTAATGGGTGCTGCTGAAGCAGAAAGGTCCTTGTTTTATATATATAAATTTTTGGTTTAGAGGTGCATTCTCAACACCATTAAGACACAAAATGATGGAATAAGCAAACAAGCATGATCATGTTCAATACCTAGATCCCTCAAAAATAATACTAAAATACCTGAATAGTCTCCTTGCCCAAAACTTTGAATTTTTATTCCAAGGTAAATTACAAATAGCAGTTAAAATTCTGAATGTATGCGAAACAAAATTAAAAAACAATTTTTTTTTAAAATGAAGACATTTAACTTAGATCTTCTTAGTCCTGTTGTGACATTACTGCAAGTACTGATTGTTCTGTGGTGATTTTTCTGCTTTTGCTTTTTCAGTAGATAAAATTGAAAGAAGCTCAAACCTGAGCAGTTTGAATGAGGTCTCATGATAAATTTGCTTTGGGGTACACAACTGATAGCGAAAGTCAGTGACAGGAAAATATCTTACAGATTTAAAAACTGAATCTAAACAAAAAAATCCTTAATAAAAGTTATGTGATTCCTGTTCTTTTCCAGCTGTTTGCTTTGTTTATCATCCAGTCTCTGAAGGTTTATAGCCCTGTTCATTAAGCAAAGGTCATGCTAATCCTCCCTACTTGCCTCTCACCAAGCACAAGTGCTGTGCTGCAGCATGAGAGGTAGAAATACCCAGCTTGTCTCAGCAGGATTTTATTTGGCATTCAAGATCCTAATCCAAACTGGCATTCTACTGCCCCCACTGATTATGTCTCTGTTAAAACCAATGTGCTCATGTCTTGAGTCTTTCAAGTGTTTACACTTATCCTTTCTCCTGCTCCAGCACTCGGGAGTGAGCACGGCTATGCAGTTACTGGGACAGTCATAAGGCAGTGATGAACTGCAGAGTTAAATGTATGCCTGCAAATATGTTGCATTTTGTGAAATACAAGACAATGACAGAGTTTAGAGAACTTGGTAGAGATGAATCCCATTAAAAAAATAGCTTAGAGCATTTAAAAAATGAGAACTGTTCACAGGAAAACATATTTCTACCCTTCAGCCCGCATGGGGATCTCATTGTCCACTCTGCTTTCTTCAGCCCAGTCGAAGGTTTTCTATCAACTTCAGTGAAACTTAGAATATTCTTTTGCTTCTAATGGCTAGATTTTGTTTTCTTTTAAATAAACATTGACATTAAGTAAGTTCCAGTAACATTAATTTAGAGTGGCTGCCATTGAAAGGCCTCTGACAGCATGAGTGAATTACTGTCCAGGTGAAAAATAACCAAGTTGTTACTGGAGCATTTAGATACCACTAGTAAAGATTTTTAGTAAAATATGGGCTGCCTGTTTTGAATGGGCATTCATTTTTCCCCCCCATATAGCAACAGATGCTTTTCAAGGGTTTGACAACAAAATACAACAACCATAAAAAATACTTTTACTTTCTCATTTCTCATTAGGAACATTTAAGGCAAGAGCTCCCTTCATGGACTTTCCAGCTGGATAACCTGATGGAAAAAACAATACCACCTAAGAAATGCAGAGCTACAGTCAAGCTGGAAAGGACTTGAATTCACAGTAAGGACATCTAAAGGCATTTAACTAGAACTTAAAATGTTTTCAGTTTCCTGCCTTTTTTTTTGTTGTTGTTGTTGTTGTTGTTGACTTGAGAACCACAAGAGTATTAAGTACATAATTTCCTTTAAACAAACACCCATGATTAAATACCATGATCAGTTGGTACACTAGTTTTACCTCTCAAAGTACTACAGGTATTTTCTTGCAGAACAGGACTGTTTGTTACTTGGAAGTCTGTAGATCCTGTGTAGAATGATTATCTGGATGCACTGGGGTGTGCTTCTTAAATGTGCTAAGTCCAGGGAGATCCTAACTTCTGAGATTCTGTTAGTGTATTATTTTGAAATCAGGAGCTGTGGAGTATTTTAGGCTTTCTTGTGCATGGTTAAAGAAAACATAAATTGGTCTCAACAGATGAGGTCAAAAACCTCTTAATGTACTGTCAGGGTACAGGTGATTACACACCCTGATAGTTTGGAGGGATGTAGTGGTTTTAGTTCGCTTCCTCACGTGGCACCAATTTAATGTGGTGGGTTGTCCTCTCCGGCCAAACACCAGTGCACCCACTAAACTTATTTACTCATTTTTTTTTGCTGTGAGATAAGGATTAGGAGAAAAGCCAAGCAGGCTCAAAACTTTAAAAATGTATAAAGAAAGCTTTGTTAACAGAACTAAAAGAAAAATAATAAAAACCAGAATCAAGTTCCAGAACACTTCTCCTCCTCCCACCTCATTTTTTCCTTCCCACCAACAACATAAAGAGACAAAACCTGGGACTTTCAGTCAGTTTACCATCTCTAAAATAGTCCTTCTTCAGTTCACGTAGGGAGAGGAGTCTCTCCTGCCATGCCATGGACACTTTCCCACAAGGAACAGTTCTCTCGTAGCTTTCATATCACAGGGAATCATCTGCCCAGAAAGGAAATNCCAGAATCAAGTTCCAGAACACTTCTCCTCCTCCCACCTCATTTTTTCCTTCCCACCAACAACATAAAGAGACAAAACCTGGGACTTTCAGTCAGTTTACCATCTCTAAAATAGTCCTTCTTCAGTTCACGTAGGGAGAGGAGTCTCTCCTGCCATGCCATGGACACTTTCCCACAAGGAACAGTTCTCTCGTAGCTTTCATATCACAGGGAATCATCTGCCCAGAAAGGAAATCTGTGTGCAATGTGAAAGTCCCTTCCCTCAACGTACAGCTCTTCCTGCAACTGCTTTCAAGGGCTCATCTCTGTCTAATGGGGTACTATTTTAAGGATGAGCTGTTCTAGTATAAAAGTATAGGATTTCTCTTCTCTCTTTGGAAGCAAGGTTTTCCTTCTATCCCTGGGGCAAGGGTTCCTATCTCTCTCATCTCTGTTCAAGTTCCTCATTAGACGACATCTACTTCAACATGTTGTTTCAGCACGGGTGCCTTTGCTCAGGCTGCAGTTAGAACACTGCACCCCCCAATTGCATTCATGAGTTACAAGGAACAGTCTAATATATCATAGTCCATCACCATGGCCTTACAAAAGAGTTTCAGCTCCTAAGTTGGAGCATCTCCTCTCTCCTCCCTCTGGGCTTCAGCTCCTTCTTCACTGACCTCGGTGTCTCCATGCTGGTTTCCTCACATGCCTTCACGCTTACTCCAGAGAGGATTGATGTCTTTAAGTTTCATCTGTGCACTGAGAGAGTTAGTATCTCTCCCGGGCTCTGTTGTTGGTCACACGATCTCTGCTGGGCAGAGTTTTCCTGGGGAGAGGGGAGGCAGGAGTGGTTGGGATCCCAGCAGCCAGGCCAGGATTCAGCTGTGGCAGGATCTCAGCTGCTCCTGGCCCGGCCGAGTGGGCCCAGCCCAGCCCAGCCTGGCCCGGCCCCGTGGAGCGGGCAGGGTCCGACCGAGCAGCCCTGGCCCCAGGCCGGCCCCACTGGGCCACACGGGCCCTCTGTTACCTGTTCAGAAGCCGGAAGCAAGAGAGAGATTCCCAGGCTTTTCCTTTTTTAAATGTGAATCACAGAGGCATATTCAGCTTCTGAAGTGGCTAAACAGAGTGTCCATCTTAGAACTAGCCAGCTAATTGGTTCTCTCAGGCTTGAAGGAAGCAGTCAAGTTCCTTACAGGGAAAAATCACTTTTCAAACCACGACAAAGGATTAGGTACTTTCTGATTTTTGTGGGTGGTTGTGTAGATGCTATCAATTTGATTACTTGTCTATGCCTTTTTTCTAATTCAAGCTGAATTAAATCAGAGGAAGAGTTGATGATGTTTTAAAGTTATGGCTTGCTGCAAAAATCTTACTAATTTTTTTTCTAACTCGTATGAGATTTTCCTTTGCACTGACTCACAAGTTTCTTCATTCCTTGTGTCTTCTGAATCCAGTGTGCAGAAATATTTTTTGGTTGTTCCATGTCTACAAGATGTAGGTTCTGCCTGTGTGCCTGCCACAGTAATTGTTACTAGTATGGTTAAAATGGATTAATGCCCTAGGATATCACATGGACTGTTTTTAAAGTACTGAAAGCTTTGCACACATTTGAATTATTGTTCAGTTAATTTTGAAGGGAAGAACTCCATCTTTTCTGACAGAAATTACATTTTGTTTTGTGATGTTTTTATTACAGACCTGAATTTGAGACTCTTGCTGGATTAGGAAATTGGGAGGTTTTATTAGGAAATTGGCAGGTTTTTTAACTGCTGGATCAGAACACGGAGTAACACCACCCTCACAAGATGCCTCACCCTTGACCTGAAGGCATACCTCTGGGGTGAAAAAATCCATCTACTCATTCAGTTTTTGGAACTTCATTTGAAACAGCAGAAAAAGCTGCTAATTAGCACTAATAGTGACGGTGCTTTTTTTTTTTTTTGTTCTGGAATGCTGTCCTAAGGAGATTTCCTTTCAACTTGCTAGAGTGCAGTGGCTGTATTAAAGCATTTAGTGTATGCAGCAGCTTTGAATCTTCATTTTGAAAACAATCTTTATTGAAGTGACAGCCCTCCCTCCAACCAAAAATTACAATTTTGAACACCAAGTGAAACATTAATGAGATTTAATGCAAATTAATTGATATGGAGAGATGAAGAGCTTACAACCCCACTTATTTTGAGGTCTGTTTTATTAGGTTGTGAGGGAGGAGGGGTTGCTCCATTCCTTTCAAAAGAAAATTTCTGGGACTTCTCTTTCATATGTCACATTATGTGCTGTTTCCTGTGGTATCAGTTATACAGTGGGTGCTATTGCAGAATGTGTATTATGTGCAAAGGAAAATAGCCCATAAAGGAACTTCAATTTGATGACCAATGTGTTGCAGTGAGTGCAGAGCCAGCAGTTAAACGTTGCAGTAGAGGGAAGGAAGCAGAACAGCAGAGAGCAGCAAGCCTGCCAGGATCACCCCAGCATCCCATCAGGATGACCTGTGGCATGGAAGGAATGTGTGGCCTCTGGTTGTGCTGCTCTCTGGATCCAGTCAGTGGTTCTGTGCCTGAGGAAACCATGGAAGATTGGGTTTGCAGTTCAGGTTCTCTCAGCTCTTGCATGTTTTCAGCTCTTGACTGCCTAATGGAGCTGGAGATGAAAGGAGAGCTGGAGTTTGTTAAAAGCAGCATCAGTGAGAGAAGATTGATATGATTCTTTCCTTCTAACTTTTCCTAGTTTTTGAGGCTTAGGAGCTGACCTTGTCCTATGTCAGTTTTCTTCAGCATTAAAAACTAACATGATTTCATAGTACTGACATAAAAGAACAAACCTCAACCATTTGGTTCTTTTAATGGAATTAAATTAAATCCTTTATATTCTTACACTGATATGTTTCACACTTAAAAACTTTTAATGCTTTTATCCAACCATTGTAATCTTCATAAGTGATAAAATAATTGTAACAACCTATAATTGTATTGTAATTAAGGATATTAACTGGTGGTAGAACAGAATCTGATCTAATGATCAGAACAAGAACTTCTTTAAAAGTGAATTTGAATATATGCTTGTGTCTTAGTAAATATATGTTCAAGGAGTGATAGATTTCAACAAGTATCCAAAAACAAGGTGAAAATTGATAATATGCCATTATGGAAGTAGCACTGTGTTTGAATTATGAACAGATTAAGAAAATTATTGACTGGTTCCTAATTTGAGGAATGTTTTTATGGTTTTGGTGGAATTTTCATTTGACATTTCAAATCTCCTGTTCAGTTGTTTGAAAAACAGTTCAGCCATGAAAGGAGGCACAAAAGGGCATGACATATTGACATAGAGAGATGTGGATCACTGAATCTCATGAATTTACACACCTTATGTCAGCTAATTCTCTTGAAAATTGTTTTTTCCCCAAATACCAGGACTTCAAACTCAGCTTGGATCCTTTCAGTCATACTGAGTTCTTTCCATCACATGCAGCTCACCCTAAACAAGTACTCTGTGGGCTAAATCATGGGCTCAGCTACACCTGCACAACTTCACTTAGTACAGATGATGTCTGTAGTGACACCTGTGCCCTTCCATTAGCCTTTCAATGCCACAGGTCACTGTCACCAGGAGCAGCAGCTGAAGCTGATAGGATTTCTCTGCTGCACTGTAGAATGGAAGTTGCATGACAACATTTTTGAAGCTGGTAATTATGCGTTAGATGTTAAGGGCTCATCTTATCTGTCAGAGTCTGGTTACTTTGTGGTACTCATAGATGAAGGAAAACATGTATAAATTGCCAGATTCTGAAATGTACACCCAAACTGGGCAGTATCTTGCTTACCTGAGTGAGGTGAGGTACTGCTCAATGAAATAAAATGTTAGAAGGTGGCCCAAAGTGGATGGAAGTAGATAGAAACCAGACATACGCAGTACATGTGTCATCTCACATGTATTCATTTCCAACAGACTACGTTAAGAGAGTGTAAGCACAAACCTAAATGACATAAAGGTCCTGTTAAAGTAATTTATCTATGCTGCTATAACATGCCTCTTTTGGGCACTTCCAGCACATCAAAGTAAGATGTTGTTTATGGAACAGTTTACTTCATGTAATGAACTCTGCTAAAGAACAAGTCTTCCTTGTTTTCATAACAAAGGAAACAAAACTATTGAAAGGAATGACAACCCTTCACAATACCTGCAGACTTTGTTTCACCAGCCTAAGCTTGAGTGAAAACAATTATAAGAATTCTCTTATGTGCTGGTAAGGGACTCTAATGGGTCTCTAATTGCTCCTACCAGGGTACCACTAAAACAATGAATCTGTTTTGGAGCCTGGTTGCCATAAATTCCTTTCCCTCACCCTGGGAACATTCTGCTTCTCCTGCTTTGCTGCTGACTGTCATGTCTGCAGTAACAGGCCTTTCTTCCTATGGAGGGGACAAGTAGGAATTACAGGAGCTGTATTCTCAAATGGCAATTTCTCTGAAAGTCAAGGCAAGGAGAGGATGCTTATTGGGAAAATCAGGCCTGAACTGCAAAATTTGGAAAGCTTGGAGTCATGAAAAGAAGGTTTGGAGCTTATTCAAGCACTGCTTCCATCACAGTCTGGCTGTTATTTTGTGGATGAGTCTGTGGTAGCTTTGAGCTGAGCGAGTTTGCATTCACTGACACAGCCCTGAAGGCTGTCATTACTTTGACCTTCTCAATGCCCTCAACCTGCAATGGATGCACCAGGCAGTCATTTAAAAAGTCAGGAAAAAGGTAAATCAAGCATGATTTTGAGTCATTGCAAAAAAGATAATGATATATACTAAAAGTAAACATTAAATAGAAAACAATAATTCAATGCCTAAAATAAAGCAAATCTCTGAAAGGACAGAAACTGGGGCCAGCACACTTAGATATCCATGGAACTGAAATCATGCTCTGTGAAACAGACAAATCATTTCTTTATAGTGAGTGACAGTGATGGGAATCCCTGGCTGCTGGGATGAGTGAACTTCACTTTACTACTCAGTTCAATTGCTTTATGCACACAAACTAAGCAGTTGTGTGGAGAGCCCCTGTTATAATTATATTTTATATCTTAAGAAATGTACACTGTGAGATGTTTCTATGTACATATAGCCTATCCAAGCACCTGAGTCAGACATTAGCTGTGAGTGATGTGCCCAGGGAAACATAGGTGTGTATCCTACATGCAGGAGGAAAATGAGCAACTATCCATTTTTAACTCCTTTACTAATCAAAAGTACACATTGGGAAGTAAAAACAATCCAAGACAGCAAGAGGAAAAAAATGTGAATAGTAACATTTGTACTCTGCCAGTTTGGGACTGAATACTTCCAGCCTGGGCTCCAGAGCAGCTTTGTCTTCACAGCTTCCTCATGAGAAAGTATTTGATATTCTTTGTGGAAAATCAATCTTCTGGCAGAATTTTTCAGAACTTGCACAAGGGAAAAAGTCACGAGTACTCTGATAATTTATATTGCAGTAGTATACAGGTTATTACATAAGCATGAATGAAATCTATGCTAGAAAACACAGTATGTAAAACCTAGAACAGAATACTAGCTCACGTGATTGACAGCTTATCCCTGACTGTGGAAACAATCTGACAAGCCTGGGATTTAGACTCTGGAATTCTTTACCTTTGCTGTCAGCCTTTTGGATAAATCACATCTCTTCACTTTGTCTCTCTTTTTGCCCTGGAAAATAAGTGGAATTACACTGATTTATCAATGAGAAATGCTATAAAATGATAGTTATTTTAGCCAGCAGTGTTTTCGTTCATTCATTGTAGTGGGATTTGGTTCTCATTTTTTGCCAGAAGGAACAGAATATTAGCATCAGAGTTAAACCAGAGCCCAAAAGGAACCAGTTCAACAAACATAGGCCGAGTATTGCTGCAGGATAAGCTTCTGGTACTTCCTGTGTTATGAGATATATCTTATTTTCCAGCTGAGAGGGTCTTAGCCAAACCCATGGAAGTATAGATAATTCTTTTCTTTGTTTCCACTGAGCACTGGATCCAAAGTCACATTAAATAAGAAGAATAGAAGGTTCCTGTTAGTGATGCCTACCAGGGACCAATAATGGAAAAACCAGACAACTGTATGGCCCTTGTGTGACAAGGAAAAGACAGAGGCCAACAATTTATTTATGGCCATTGTTTCTCTCCATGGAATATCCTTTCTAACACGCAGTCCTGAGGCTGTCTGTTATACACGCATGGTCTCCTTTGCATTATGCTCTCATCTCATAAACTCTAGAGGTACACACAGGCAATGGAGGGAGATTCCCCTGGGGATTCTAACCCACTCTCCAGTGCTGACAGAGCTTTTCCTAGGCTAGGGTCACTACACTGCTCTGCTTCACAGCACAATTACAGTTACAGGAGAGAGGAAACTGCAAGGCAGAGTAGAAACCAAGAAGACTTGTAAATTCTTAAGGAGCTGAGGAATGCAGATCAATGTATAACTCTGGAGGAATCTCGAGGGTTCACTGAAGGACTGACTTTGCACCTATTTGCAACTTAAGTGGATAAATCAGTTTGTGCAAACTAGGTAGAAAATTGATATTGGAGCTGTCTGACTTACCAGCTTCCATGTCAAACAATTAAAGAGCATAAAGGGAAAGTCAAAACCAACAGTATCAATAGAACACTAAAAAAAAAGGAAACAATATCACCAAATTAACTAATGAATCATGTTAGACAATTGGATAGTCAAAGCAATTTCATCATAATCTATCAACTTGTGTGCTCATTTAAAAAGAAAATGGAACCCTTTCAGCTCTCAATATTATAAAAATCATAGGAAGACATAGAAAACTTTCCTGCTGTCCCCCATTATTGAGCTGTAGCAATGTTGCAAATAAAGTTGAAATCTTCAGCCTCCAAGGAGAAACACCTGGAATATAAATCAAGACATTTTCTCTAAGCCTGTGTGACCTTGGCAACATCAGTAAAAATAAATTAAGTAGCATTTTATTGCTTTCTCTCTCTCTCTCTTTTTTTTTTTTTTTCATACGTTCAGTTATACAGAGTCATATGTATAACCTTTTTTTCTTTCATTTTTAATCTTTTGGCCTCTACTCACTCTGTAACCTACTGGTAACAGTTTTTTGGGCTGTTTTTTTTTTTTGTAACATAGAAAATGGCATTTTTGTATGTCTGGCAGGAATTATATTTTATAATCCTGCTTTTTTGAAACAGGTGTCTTCCTGCTGTTCTGTTTGAAATATTTTAGAACAACTTAATGAACACCTGATTCACAAAACCAGGGAGAATAATCTTGCCTCAGCAAGATTAAACCTCTGGAAAACACCCTCTGAAGTGCATTTGTTTTTTAATTTGCTCATTTCTGCCAGCTTCACATGTTGCTCTTGTTATCCATGGGCTGTGCACAGTTCCAGTCAGGTACAAAAGAGGCATTTTCCAGTTGTGCAGGTCCTACAATTTATGGGAAAAAAATATGGTGATGTTGTTTTTCTACCTCCAACAAAAAAAAAAAAGAGGAGGAATAAACAGTGTTGTTGTGTAAGTGAGCACATAGCAAGAATTAGAGATCATTAGCTGTGCTGCTTTCACAAATTAGCTGATTTACACAATGTGTGATTTAACCCTACCTAGGTATGCACATGGGCACACACTCCACACATCTTTATGCATAAACTCTTTTTACTTGTTTGAAATGTCAAGGATTCTGGCTGACATGACATCTGTAAGGGCATTATTAACTTTTTTTTGGTATCCTTTTGATTGCTGTATTGCTTTGATAGTACATCTAAGAAAAAAATAGCTTCACTGTCTTTAATTCAAGAGGTAGAAGGGAGGAACTGAAAACCTCTGGGTTTACTCCTGGGCTTTTCAGCACTTTGAAGATCCTAGATTCTCCCTTATGATACTATCAAAGTTAAAAAAAGTTTTGAAAAAATGGATTCTCATGGGTATGTACCACATAGGTACTCCAAAGTACAGCTGCAGGAATTTCTGAAGAGGAATTAGAGGACAATCTTTAAGTTCTGCATTTAAACAGAAAGAGGTAAACTATTTAAAAAGAACTGAACAAGTTTTGAACTGAATGATCAAAAGAGGGAAATACACTTGGCACTAGTGCTGGGTCTGACAATGTCAGATTGCTCATGCAGTGTTCATATTCATTCATCACTTTTTTCAATTGCTCTCAAAATCCCAAGGAAAGAAAAATAATCTCTCTGAATAATTTAAAACAGTTCTCTTTTCAGTCATCAGTCCTTTTGTTCTTCTGTACATCTATAACCTCACACCAGTCATTTTAATTTATCTATGGTTGTGATATAACCATCTCAATGTTTAAAGCAGTGGGAGAGCCAAATGGAAAGGAAGTATTTATAACATTTTAAGGACAAGGTAAAAAGAAGGCAAAAATCCTCTAATCTGCCTAGAGATTTACAAAGAATTGAGTGATGCAAAGACTTCCTTTACAAGAGATCCATTCATTTGCCAGTCAGTACCAACTAAAGGGGGCACCTAAAAATGAATAAAAGTGAATATCTTTTTATTTAAGATGAACATATTTATAAGGCTGGTTTTTTTCCCCCGTCATTTGATTTATATCAGACTTCTAAAATGCCCCATTTCCAGAGACTCACCCAATATGATTAGCATTATTATTTGTATTACAAAGTACCTCAGAACCCAGGAGGGAAATCAGCAGCCTTTTGTACTAGACATTGCATGAACTGTCCTTGCCTTGAAGAGCTTACCTGATAAAAAAGAAACTAAAAAGCAACTAAAGACAGCAGAAAAAGAAGTAATTCTGTAATAGGAACAGTGACAGAAAGACTATTTTAAAATTCCCAGGAAAACCCCCTAAATGCACAGGGAAATTGAGCCACTTTCTGGAATCCAACTCTTTGCCTTGACCAGAAGATTCTTATTTCTCTGAGGTAATTTATCAGTCAATTTACAACCTGCAGTAATTAAAAAAAATAAAATCATTCTTTATTTTCAAACTGCTCTGGCATCCATCCCATAGTAATCACTTTCTAAAATTCAGAGCAAAAAATGTGGTGTCAGAAAAGTGAGAGACTGGTAGGAGTACTAGAAGAAATCCTATTTTTAGACAGGTAGTCACATAACCCAAGAAAGGCCAGGTCTCCTGGGTTCTAATCCTGACCATAAATATATTAAACACAAGGAAATCTTTTGCAGGAAATATTCCATGGTTTGTTTCCTTAATTCCATGTGAGTTATAACAGCAGCCCTTCTCAGCTTCACAAACAGCAGCTGAGGCACAAAGCCTCCTGCCTCTCATTTCAGCCTCTGTTTCAGAAGCCAGGACTCTGAGGAAATGTGCAGAAATCTTCATACATTGAAGTTGGGCATATGTTGAACTATACCAGAAAATAGGAGAAGTGACAAAAGGGTAGGAGAAAATGATTGTGAATTTAGTCAGGTTAGGCTGAGACTTCAGAACAGACAGAAAGAATGAACATCAAGGGAATTGGTAATAAGAAAGAGAAGATATTTCAATAAAAGCAGAAGGTTATGCCTATCAGGCTGCTCCACAGGAAGTTACAAGATCTGTATCTGCATAGCTTGGAGAGAATCTGCAATTTTATATTTTAGTATCATAAAGATATTTCTAATGCTTTTTACACATCTTTGATTTTATGTACTGCATCTTAACACATGGACAAGGCCAGGCATAATCTGCTCTTTGCAGGGTGATTATCCATGCAGAATATTACCCTTGGCCAAATTGAGGATCAAACAAAGAAATGATAGGGTCATTTCTGCATATATCTAGATCTAAATTTTCATATCTCTCTATCTTTATAGAGGAACTCATTCTCTTAAGAAAATGAAGGAGAATCTATTTTAATTTTTTTTTGGAAGCTTACTAATGAGCTGCAGAACAGATGTATCTTGGAGACTGTCATCAACCCCCTGAGTAGCAATGATTTGAAACACTTTGTCAGATGTACTTGATCCTGATTAAAATAAGACAAGAAGTTTCACCTCTCTTGATGGAGAACAGGTAACTGTCATTCAGTGGTTCTTCCATCGTGGACTAATTCTTTCCATTATTTTATTTCCAAATAGGTTTTTTATAAGTTGATTGATATTCAGCTGTAGGATAAATGCAACCCCCTTGTCTGATACTTTGGTGCTCTTTCTGGATTGGAGGAAAGGCTGAGCCCTGAGGGCACTGATGGAGCCCCTGGCCCCGCAGCTGCTGCCCCAGAGTGCAGCTCCAGTTCAGCTCAGGTGTGAGGGCTCCTCCTGTTCCCTCCCTGCTTCTGGTGTGTGGGCAGCCTTGGCCCTCAGCTGTTGCTGTGCCTGCTGGCTGCTGGCCAGAGCCTGGGGATGTCCTGCTCTGGCCGGAGCACCAAGGGCTGCACCCAGCAGTGAGCTCCCTCTGGCCTGGGGCAGCCTCGGGACACCTGCCCTGATGGACATGGCCCTGTGGCCCAGAGCTTCACTGAGTAATACACAGCTTTTACTTATCTCTTAAGGAAACGTCCTTCCTTCTCTTCAGACAAAATGAAATTAAAATCTTTAAGGCTATATATTTCTCAAGTGTCTGTAAAGGAAGAAAGGCACAGTCTTACGTGATTTGTCCAGGTAACAACATGAAGCTTGTTTCTGGTTGATAGTTGGATCCCCCACAGGGTTGGTTTTTTTTAAGGGTGGATTGTTTGGTTAAACATGGAACGAGGTGTTGGGGTGGAAGGGGGCAAGGGATGAGCCCTCAAGAGCAGTGGAGGTGTGGCCTCAGGGGATGAGGGCCAACCTAAACCTCCACCTGCAGTGGTAGCTCACAAAGTCAGCCTCAGCTTGCCTGTCGCACCCAGATATCTGTGGCAGTACTTGTTTGGTTCCAGCATTCAATTACTGTTTGCTATGAAATGGGAAACTCTCTTTTTAAACATTTATGCTATTAATTAATTGCAACAGGAAGGCATAAATGTTTCTTTCTCACTTAGCCACGCACAAGATGGATTATGGCCTGTGTGGAGCCTGAAAGAGACTGAATAAAAATAGACTCATTTAAATATATATATATTTTTGTGAGCAATATAAAATTACATTTTTTGATAGAAGTGGAAGATTTTTCTCCATCCATCCTCCCTTTGGTAGTAGGTCCTCATCAGAAAAAAATGTGATTTGGTAATGTGTTTTAGGAAAACACCTAGTTCTTGATTTATGCCAAGCTAATTCAGATTTCAGATGATTAAAGAAACTACTTTTTATTAGAGAATATTGGTAGCTAATTAGATTAGTTAGGTTAAAATAAGTGAATACTGTAACTGTGGTAAATATGAACTGTGGTAAATGAATATAATGAAAATGAAGTTGCTGTTGCTTTGTTCCCTAAGTAGTCTTGTCTATGGTATCTTATTTTTAGATATTGTCACATGTCTCTTACTGGATGAGAAAAGAAAATTTCTGGAGATCAGATGAGAAGGCAGTCTGTAAAATGCTTGAGTGTTAAATATACTCAGTCTTGTGGCTACCTAACTCTGCAAGAGGTTACTTATTTCCTGTGCTAAATTTGGATGACTGTTTTAAAAGACTATTCTCAAATAAAACTATGAGAAGACTTATTGTGCAAGCACAGATATGAGAAGGAAAATATCCCAGGACTTTTCCAAGCATTTCTTTACCAGCATGTGCTACTGCAAACAGAAAAAGTTCAGGGCCCAATAGCTTATATTATAATTAGCTTTTATGATCCATGGACCTTTCTAGCTTTCTCTCTATCATCTGAACATGCTGTCAATAAGTGTAAAATCCCACTTTTGCTGTTTTGGTATCCTAGGGACCCTATTTCTAATATATCTTGATTTTCTGTAAGGTCAGTAAAAATGCTTCCTGATTACAACAGTTCCATTCATGTACAGGAGAGCCTCTTTGAATGGGGAAGCCTGTGACGTTCTCTAAATTCCCTAAGCAAATCAGTGGTGGGATGCTTTAAATTAAAAGCACTGTAGGGCTTGGGTTTTTTAACAGAAAAAAGATTGCTCCCACAAGTATTAATCTTCTGTATTTACCTCTTAGGCTTGTGTGTATGCTAAAATATATTTGGAATAATTACTTAGGGTGTGGTTGATAAACTTAATCTAAAAGAAGCATTGTGAAGTAACATTAATGAAATTTAGTGGCTGAAGGGGGGAAATATTTCTTCGTTGAATTCTGGAAATTTTGAAGCTGAAAATACTTAATGCCCTTTAAGGAGAGGGAGTAAAAAAGCTACTTATTTAATACTAAATGGTTGCATTTTTCTAAGAGCTAAATTTAAGTTGACACTGCTACAGTTAATCTCTTACTCCATCTGTGTGTAACCACTTCACACTTGGGACAATATTTACCAGCTTTTCAGAACAAATCACATTTGAGTAACAATAAATCTATTGCAAAGATAAGTTGCAAAGCCTCTTAGCACAGTCTCAGGAATCACCAGCATTTTCTGGACCACAATGTGGCAATCAGCAGTTTAGGTATTTCAGAAAAAAAATCCACGTGTGCTTTGTTGAATCCTATTCAGGAGTGGTGTAAGCTGTTTAGTCCTGACTTGTATTTTAGCACAAAATCTGAACCTCTGTAGTGTGAAAATGGGACCAACCTTCCCTTGTCTATCTCCACAGACTTCTCATTCAATTTTCTTTGGTTGTGCATGTGCACTTTCACATTTAAAAATGTACTCTCTCTGTTGTTAATATTTGTGCCATTAGACTTTTCCTGAATTCAAAATCTGGCTCTCTGGGTAGGTCCTATGGGATCCCAGAGATGATGGGGGAATATCAGCCTCAATTCCAAACACAGGGAGGAGCAGCTCTTGAGTCAATCATGGGTGGTACAGCAGCAGTGACACTTGTTCTGTTTCAAAAAGCAAAATAACCAGCTGTGACCCAGTGGGCTGCTCTGACTCTGAGCCCTGCAGGCTCCCTGTTTTACCTTACAACTCTTATTTCTACTATTGAGTTTAGGTTTTCACTTCTAGATGAACAAAACAGTTTTGGATTTGAAAGATTTGGGTTTTGTTTTATCCATAACTGAGTAAATCATAATGACATCTAATCTTAATCCTATTCTTTCCTTGAAAGGACTAAAAGAAATTAATAGTAAGTTTTCATATGTTTTAGAGTTGGGGTGTTTTTAGTGACAAATGAAGTAGAAAAACATCAGAGGTTTCTATATGTAGAAAAAAAATTAGGGGCAATGAGTGGTTTAATTACAACCACCACCCTATTTCTGAGTAACTGCATAATAAGATTTTGTTTGCCTCAAAGCCTTCTCTAATCCCAGGATGACTTTTTTTTTAAGTTAGATAGAAATCAAATTTTAAGATATAGTTCCTCTTGGGTGGCATTTGTAATGCACTCTGATCTTCCTTCCCCGTACATGTCAATTCATATTTTATGGAGTCTTAAAACTAGAGGTGCTGCTACTCTGAGGTGAACATCGCACTCTTTTTAGCTTCAGATAATTAAATCTATTCAAAAATTTCCTTTTTCCCCCCTGCACTAGTAACTGAGGGGTTTGAATTATTCGTGTGATAGTTATAATATCAAGCCCTGATATGATTAAACCCTCGCATTAAGATGTTAAACAAAAACCAGCAACTTCCATAACAAAACTGATGTTCAACAAGGAATCTCATTAGT
Organism: Chaetops frenatus; assembly: GCA_013400775.1. Lineage (NCBI taxonomy): Eukaryota > Metazoa > Chordata > Aves > Passeriformes > Picathartidae > Chaetops > Chaetops frenatus. The sequence continues at coordinate 32,135 of VZTR01011390.1, forward strand.
AGTACAAAGCAGAATTGCTGTTTACTCACTGACAGACACCTCTCTTTAACAGACTTATTGGGAAAATTTAACTCTTCTGTAGCGTCCAGGACTTGAATTGATTTTGAAGACATTTTTTTCCTAAGCCTTTTCTATTGCTTTGCAAGGTTTTGTAGTACTGGGAAGAAATACGAGAGATGTAAAAGCCATATATCACACTTCTAGATTGAATTATGTCTGAGATTCTTAGAGTGGAAAAAGCAAATGAAAAAGGAATAGGTTTTTTCCTTCCATATTTCTTTCTCTCTGCAATTCAACAGCTCACATTAGCCAGGTCTCTTTAGTACAAATGCACTTTTAAGAAACTGATCAGTGACAGGATGTTAGGCAATGGCAGTGCAAGACACACTGCTGAATGATCAAGCTGGCTTTGAGGAGGGAAGCTTTTAGTCTTACCCGGGGATCTTAGCAGGGTCTCAGTGTGAGCAGGACTACAGGACTTGAGGGGGTCCAGGAGAGCTGGCTAATCCAGGACAGTTTCCTTGGAGGGCAAGAATGATCCATTGTAATGTGTAGGAGGTTGATGAACAAACAAGGCATTCCTGAATCAGCTCAAATGTGAACGAGAAGGGCGCAGGAGGAAGAAGCAGTGAGAGGCTTCTGGGAAGAGCTTGGCCCTGGAGTTGTTGAAGTCAAAGCTTACCTTGAGCTGAAACTATCAAGCGTTATGAAAACCCACAAGAAAACTTTATTTCACATTTTTTGACATGCAAGCAAAATCTGTGTCCCTCAGCTTATGTGTGCAGGAGACCTAGAGCCAAAAGACACGCTCAGAGTGCTCAAATCCAACAAAATTTGGTAAAAGTTTTTAAAAAACATTGTTTTGTTGTTTTGAAGATTCATTTTGTTCACTGTCAAGCTGATAAAAAAGTATTTAATCTCAGATTGTTATGGGAAGCTATGGGAACCAACAGCTGTGTTCCAGAGAGACTGTTGTTTCCTCAGAACTCCTTTCTGCTGAGTCACATTAACACGCAGCCGACAGGAGGAGGAGCATCGCCATAAAAACCAATGAGCTGCAGCTCGAGGGACGAGACTCGGGAGAGACTCAAGAGAAGCAACCTGGTGCTGTGAAGGAGGCACCTCAGAAGTTCTGTCTGTCTGCAATGACAGCTGTAACTGCAAGTCTCAGGGTATTGCTGCTCTGTGAGAGTGTCGTGGCAGACGACAGCTACGACAGATTGTCTCAGCCCAGAATTTTTTAACTAACTCAGAATACTCAGGTCCATTCAAAATGGCATTATTGTTCTCTGGGTTGGCTTGCTCTCCTTGTTGCCTACTTACTCAAAACCTTTCCTGTCTCATCTGAATTGGTGACAGTGTTTTAGCAGAACCACTTCCACCTGTGTGCATCAGCAGGTCACAAGGAATGCTATTATACTAAAATTCTAAGATTCTTTATTTTTTTTTCCTGTGACGTGTTTAAGCCTGCAGTGTGTTGCAGCTGTGAATATACCTGCACAGATCCAACTGCCATTACCAGTAATGGTATTCCAATGCCAGCAACAGCTCCTACAAAAAATTAATTCCCTACCCCCACAATCTTTTTTTTTAAATCTCCCTGTGTATTTCAAAAACCACAGAGTTCTGGAAAAGTGCTCTTCTTCAAGAAGTTGCTGCATTGATAAATTTATGATGATACCACCCAGTAGTGCCACATTTTCAATCCTATTGTTGAACTGCAAACCAACAACTTACCTGCATCTTATCAGAAAGTGTCTATTTTGAGCTATGATGCCCTCCAGATTAACAAATAATGCACAGAGCAGATTTCTTCACTTTTCTCTTTAGGCAGTCTCCCAGAAGAACAAGGACTCTTGCCTTCTGTTTTCAGTGAAGTCAGGTCTCATTACATTCCTTCAGGTCATGCAAGGAACTGCTGTGTCAAACATTTTAAGACAACACTGGGAAATAATACGGTAGGATAACCTGACTAAAAATGATAGTTTTCAGGAAGTGCTTTCAACACTGACTAAAGAAGTAAATTAATCCTCTCTGCTCTCATTTGGTAGCATGGGTGAGCTGTTCTGTTTAATTCATGCCCTACAGAAATGCAGCTTTTTTGCTTTGATGAGCCAGACTTTGGGGGGGCTACAAAAGGCAGGAGGGTTTCACCTCAGCGGTGCAGATGTGTTCCAGTGGGGTTGGACTTTAGAGAAATGTTTTTTCCAGTTGATCTCACTACCTGATATAAGTGGTGCAAAAGAACGACATTGGGTGTGCTGTGCAGCACAATTTCAGTCAAATACTTTGTGTCTGCAACCCAAGGTTGAAGGTGTAGGGTACTGCTCTCTGTCCCAAAAGCATGGCTATTGCAGAGCTGGAGCACAGCTTGGTGTGAGTGGCCAGGTCCTCTGTGTCCAGTTTAACACCTTTGTCTGTCCGTGTAACACTGCAGAATTGGATAAAGCATGTAAGGGGCAAGCTTTACCTCATACAACAGCTCCTCTGCCTTCCTACTGTAATTTAGAGCAGGCTTCAGGGAGTTTTTTTAATTATGAAGGTACCTTTATGGTGTTTGGCTGTCTAGGCTGGAGGGGATTGAATTATGGCATAGGCTCCCTATCTCAATTGCTTGAGACATGGATATACTCATGGCTGAGATTCTGACCCTGAAATAGGGTTTTTAATCGAGTTAGTGTGAAATTCAAAGTCAGTCTCAAGTATGTATTTGTATGGCATAAGGTTAAGGAATAGAGTGATAATTTTGCATGGTGACAGCTTCAAAATCATCTTTGAAGTAGAATGGGAGACATGCTGAGTCTCATACCTTTGCATATAGAAGGTGTAAGAACTGTTTTTATCAATTTTTACCTAAAATTTTAAAGATAGATTAGAGTTTAAATGTGTAATTCTGTAGGTTGGTCTGCTGTAAAAAGATTAAACTCTATGGTTTTCAAAAACATTCATCTTCTTTAACAAGTTGTCTTCAAATGCAAGCACTGTGGAGTAGTAGGTAGGAACTTAGTCTATAGAAAATAGTAAAGAAAAAAAAGTCCTCTTGAATTCCATCCACTTATTACTCCTTACAGCTGTTGCTGTGATTTCCTGTAGTCAGGTGACACTTTAAAAATACCCTTTGTCTTCATGATTGCTAACAAATTAGAAAATTCATGAAGTACTGCAGAAAAATAGAGATCTTTTCTGAGCCCTGATTCTGTGTCCCAGTGAGACAGTACCAGTCTGAAACGTTGCAAAACTGCTTAGAGAGGGATATTTACTGGGCTGTGAGGCATTGGGACAGATTGTCCAGAGAAGCTGTGGATGCTCCACCCCTGGAAGTGTTCAAGGCCTGTCTGGATGGGTCTCTGAACAAGATGGGATAGTCATAGGTTCCTTGCCCATGGCAGGGTGGTTGGAATGAGCTGAGCTTCAAGGTCCATTCCAACCCAGATGATTCAGTCATTCCGTGATATTCCCACGTCACTGCTACAGTCCTGTAATGGGCAGTATTGAGGGAGGAGAGTGGGGAGGACAAGCTGCAGCCCTCCTAGAACAGGAGATGGGTAATCTGTCCAGCAGTGGTTGTGCAATTCTTTCTCATTATGGATGGTACAGATCAATCACATGGCGTGGGACAGCCAACAAATGACTGCAGATGGATTGCCAGAACTGAAGAAAATGTGAATATTTAATAGCTTTTCTTGAGCTCTAGATATAATTCCTGCAGTAATACTGGAGGGGCTTAAATAGAGAATTTTACCAGTGTTTGCAAATATGAGAAGATATACTTGTTTTTATTGAATTCTGCTCTGTAACTTAGACAGCAGCTTCTTTTAAAGCCTGAAAAGACATTTAAGTTTATTACTAGACATTTAGGTTTTTAAAAGAATACCTTTTTTTTCCCCAAGGGAGTCGGATAACTGCTGAAACAGAAGGAAGAAATTGTAGAGGGGTCTGCTCTACCTAGAGGGCTTCAAAATGTAATTAATTTTTTGTGTACTGTTTAATTTTCCTAATTTTCCTAAGACAATACTGCTCTGAAGAATGTCGTTGTGAAAACTCCTTGTGATATAAGAACATTTTAATGTGTGCTGTCTTTTTATGAAATATATTTGAAAGTTGCACTTACTGAAGCAGTGCTGTGCAGCTGATGAGAGATACATTCTGGCAAGTTGTCATGTGAAAATTGGGGAAGAGGATGAGTCAAGAAAAAAGAGCATGCTCTTTAAGGAGTGGTGATCCTGATTCTGATTTGAATCAAGAAATATTTGATGAAGAGTGAAATTTACACTCTCATCATCTGTGAAAATAGCTAAGTTGTTTTTGTGAATCTGGTCAAGTTCCAAAGTCTTAGTGGTGATAGGACTGAGTAAGGGAACAAACTTTGTAAGGTACTGTGTGTCCTCTCACCCTTTATGGTCTCTTCATAACCACTGTATTTGAAGATATTTTGGGAAATATTGTCATTTTTTGAGAACACATTTCCCTGTCTGATTTCAGCCTGAGTGTGAACTTGTACATCTCCAGGCTCTAATCCCAACAGAATCTGTAGTCTCTTGCCCATATAATGAATAAACCACAGCCCTCCTTTCAAGTCCATGGAGTTTTCTTCTCAGTCCTAAACTCCACAAACAAATTTGTTGGCTTCCTCAGTCCTCTCACCTGAGTTGAGCTCCTTGGAATACTTTTTTAACTTCCTATGACTGTGTCTTTTCTCACTTGCTTTCAAGTTGTCTGAGCTGCATTCTACATGGAAATAAACCCTTTATGTCATGCCTAGTAAATTACTCTAAAACACTCAAACAGGATTTTTCATGGCTGATTTTTACTGGTTTAGCTGTATTGATTTGGATTGTGCTGTTAGGACAGACGTGTAAGTTTTGTTCTGCCTCACATAATGCAGGAATTACAGCCAAGAACATGTTTTGTACTCCAGTTGGTAAATGTGTTGGCCATACCTTTGGCTGCTTTACGGTTGCTGCTCTAGTGAAATTCTCTACTGATAATTTGAAATTTAGCATCCTTTGCCTTGTGAGTCTTACCATTAGAGGAAGTTTTGAAGAGTAAGGATGAGGGAAGTAATGTTGGTTAAGCAACTGTTTCACAGTATAATAATCAGTTTAGAAGTTTACCATAGAACTGGTACTAGTGCATGACAGCTTGATGGTTAAGCTTTTCAGAAGTTGCCACATGTTAATGGAAAGAACAAACCCATATATTGACTTAAAATGTGTTTTCTTTATGATGTGTTCAGTGCTACCTGTTGATTTTTTCTACTGTCCCTTGGCATGTTTTGCTAAGCAATGGAAAACCAGAAAGTTTCTGTTGTTCTGCTTTGTCTTATCAACCAGCTCACAGAACCGTGTGCCCTAAGTGGAGAGTCTTCAGTTCTCTCAGGTTCTCTCTGCTGCTTTTCGTTTTTTTATTGACACTAAATATCTGTCACTCCAGCCTTCTCCTGAGGTTACTTTCTCTTGTGGTCTGTTATGTACTACATCTACTGTCAATCTTCCCAGCAGACAGTTTGCTAATATAATTGGTTTTTACTTCCTTTAGTTTCATAGTTTACATATAGGTGGAAACAGCTTAAATCTTCATTATGTGCATCCTTACACACTGGAAAAAGTTATAGTTATTTAAAATGTTGCATTCTTTGTTGCTAGGGAGACACCAGCATGAAATTGCATTCTTTGTGCTTCCTATTTCTCTTGCTAATTATTGTTAAAAGAAGCTGGGAAGATACAAAGCTTTGGGAATTTGCTGCTATTAATTTCATTTTATTTTAATGCAGTTTGAGCTGTGTTATTTGGTTCAAGATGCATTAAGTTTCTTAGAGATTCACTGGATACTGTGGAGCTCTGAGGTTAATTGAGTAATCATTAGTAGCATGTATTGTCTGGTAAAAATGAATTAAAATTGATTGGAATCCAAAAGAAACACATTCTCTTTTTATCATATGAAAGGGGACAATGTGGTTCCTCTAATAAAGGCATCTATCAAGTGACCATCTGGTTAGCCTGTAACATGGAGCATGCAGCAATATTTCTTTTCATTTTGAACACAAGCTGCATGTTGCATCTAACTAGAATTTATTTGAATCTCTGCCTTATGGACCCAATTTAGATTTATGTCTGTTTGATGTCCATTTGAAGTCAATTGGTCCTAATTTTCCTGATGGTCTTTTAATATGTTCTGTGAAGATTTTATATATATCACTAGGAATAATACAAAGTCTTAAACACTGTAGAGGAGGTGGTAACATTTTTGTCTTTTTGTCCAACTTTGCTTTGGCAATACCATTTATTTTTTCTTTTATGGCTGTTTTGTGAATGTTAATTGCACTGAAGACAGTAAGAAAATGATGAAACTTTATCACAAGAAGTAAATATTTATCATATAGGTGGCTTATAGTATCACAGAATGGGTAAGTTTGGAAGGGGCCACTGGAAGCAGTGCAGTCCAACTCCCTGCTCCAAGCAGGATCCCCTGGAGTGGGATTATTCAAGATTGTGCTTAGACAGCTTTTGAATATCTCCACAGCCTCTCTATATGGTTGTACTCCATGAAAATGTAGTTACAATTTGAAAAATTATAGAGGTTATCCTTGCTGGACACTATAAGAAAAAAATTTTAAATTAGAATGGGCCAGTCTAGATTTGAAAGAGAGTTAATCAGGAAGTCAGCCTACATATTGAATAATATTGGTTCTTAGGATATCTTTAAAAAACATGAACATCCTTGTAATAGGGATGTAGAAAAGGAGCAGAGTGTGCTGTCTGTCAATCATGACCATGGAACTGGGTGCAGAGAAGTCATTGCTTGGACACAATTCTCTGCGCAAGAGCCTGTTTGCTCTTTCTGCTCTATTTTTCCTGCCAGATGTAATAGTTGAAATTTTAAGACAATAATATTTAATATTCTCATAGAAACTAATGTGTCTTTTGTAGCAACTAACTAGCCAGCAGCCTTCTAGCCATTATAGTGGCTAGCTGGAGAAAAATGTTTTTTAAACTTTGCATATGGCAAGAAT
>VZTR01011390.1:46167-62582 GCA_013400775.1 Chaetops frenatus
TGGGCTACTCCCAGCTGTAAGCACTACAGGCTGGATTCTACCTACAACCAAAGACACCTGCTTAGAATTTTAGCAAAACCTTAGTAATGAGTGTAAGTGTGCATTGTTTAGACTTTAACCTACATTTTTGAAAGACTGATTTAATTTTTTTAAATTTATTTTGATAAGGCATGTGTGGTTTGGAGTTTTTTTTAACCACCTGCATTTTGTCCCATGGGTTTTATAAGACAAGCTGTAACACATCATTGGAATGTCCTAAGCAAAGGGCAAGATTCATTAAAAACTCCTAAAATCTTAGCAGATTCTTCATTGCCATGCAGGGATGATGTTCAAATTGCAAGGAAACTTTTATTTTTATTGTTTCTTTCCTGAATACTGTCAAAAGCCTGGTTTCTGAAAAATAACTAAACAATATTTCACAGCAGCTTTCCAAACAAATTAACCTTTGAGTGGAGACCAGGCTTGGAAATGTCCACCCCCAGAGGAGAGTTTTTTTGCAAGTAATGGGCTCATGTAAAATTGGGTAAGCTGCAGTTACTGATCAGTAATCTCAACCAATGCACCCAGATGTAACAGCATTCTATATCTTTCATCCATGCCTGTTCACAAAAAGCAGAGTGATTGTTTTACACGAGAAAACTGATAGGTGCACATGTTCAGGACCATGTTATCACTGCCTCTTTTTCAGACACTTTGGCAGAAGCACAATTACAGCTATGCTTATCTCTTAAAACCCCCAAAGTTTTACCAATTGCAGTATGTTTCTGTAAAATCCAGATACCAAGGTTCTTTAAAATTGGAGAGCATTTCATAAATTTGACTTCAGTGAACAAGATAGTGATGTATGTAGAAATATATCAGATACGAGAGAGGCCTGCAGTTTGCTAACAGCAAGGCCCAGACTGTGTAATTCCCTGTACACAGCCTCCCAGCACGGAGTGCACACAGGTTCATAGCAGCCACACTGGAAATGTAATAATTGTAGGTGTAATGTGCTCTTGCAGAGCTGATTTTTCCTTTTAATGTGAGAAAGGGTGAAATCACAGGCTGGAGGTTTGGCGGAGACTTTGCGCTTTGAATAAAAATACCAGTTTGGACTGAAGCATGAGGTTATTGATTGTAGAGCTAAAGGTTAAACCTGCTTGAATTAATGACATGTTGAAGAAATCCACTTCTAAATTAAGGACATACCATGTTATTTCCCACAAGAAATTGTTATAAGGACATGCAGAAGATCGGTGGTGGAATTTGTATTATCTTCTGACATTTCATGTTGAACAAATTTACATTTATTTTGTTAACTGCAAACCACTCACCCTGGTGGTGTCATATTCCAACTGGCAGATGTAACTTTACTTCGTCACAAGTGGCAGCTTATTAGCAATAGTTGTGAATATTTTCAGATATGAGAACTGATAGCAGCATTTAATTTGGACAGCAAACTGTCCAAACAGTTCTCAAATAAATAATTAAAAAATTGAGGACCAGTATAAGTTAAATTTTAAAATTTTTTGTAAAACTTACATTCGACTTGTAACATAGGAGATTATTGTGTGTATATGGGAATTGTTAGATGCAAACATGTTCTTGGTTTTAGGAGTCTGAAGGTACTTGCCCACTACTGACATCAGCTTTTTGGAGTTGGTGGGTCTTATGTTTGTGAATTATGGTGAAAAGGGATACTTTTAAACCTGGAGGTGTAGTGTTTTCCATGGATATTGACCATGGATAGCTGTGATGCTATTCATGTTTATCTTGTTTCACAGTACCTTATTAAAAGATGGTAAACAATAAAAGTTAAGCATGAGAGGTTCTATCCTTGAATAACATGATCAGTTATTATCTATGGTAGATTTGAAGTACCAATTTTGCTTTTTTCCTCAGGTAACTAATTTTCCTGCTGTTGCTGTGGATTGACAGATACTGTTGTTAGCTTGAGCTCCAGCTCCAGGATGTTGGGGCCAAAGGAAAAACTAAGCCCAAAAGAGCTAAGTCCAAAGGTCATATTAAGGCCAAAGGCCATATTTTTAACCTTTGTGTCAGGGCCTTTTGATACACAAATCTGGGGACTCTGTTTGGCTGGAGTGAGACCTGTTCCCCACAGCACAGAGTCTGAAAATTACCCCCTGTGATCTGGGGGAAGGAAATGGAACACACAGCCCCCCAAACCTGATAGACCAGTCTCTAGACCATAACTAATAGCAAAAGTACTTATATTTAGTAAGTTCTGCAAGAAATGTTTTCTATTAAAAGTTAAGAAAATGGTGAACTGCTAAAAAAGCAAATACAGAAATACTGCATATGGTGGACCTGTCACTAGGAAGACAGTCATTTATACTTCATGTGCTTGCATTTATTGAAGGGAAAATAATATGCTTGCCACACGTGTCGTACAGAAAATAATGAGCTGTATTGTTCATGAAATTCCAGTGTAGATTTCTAGAAACAGAGCTTTTATTTAAAAAAAAATTTAAAGGCCCAAGTCCTCATAAACTTTTCTTGAATTTAAGCAAGATTTAGTCACAATTGCTGTATGAATTTGCTACTGCTCTGGTAAAGCAGAGAGTTATAAAGAAATTTGCAAAGTTGTGAAAATGCATTTATCAGGAAAGTTTTGTGATAGATCCAGCTATGACCTGTCATGTAATCATTGAAAGAATCTAATCCGAAATGGCATCTGAAATTTCCCAAGGCGACTGCAATGTTGAATGAAGGACTTCAAACAAAGGGTTTGTTTTAAATGGAATATTTCAGTGCTGGCGGCTGTTTTAAGAGAGTATGGCTGGTTACTCAGATGAAGCAGAAAGTACTGAAGAGAAGTTGTCATATAAAAATGGTGACAAGAATAAGAAACATCTCTCTTGGATTGAATGATTAACTTTTACCAAGAAAACTAAAAAGATGTCAGGAAGAGAGTTCTAAGCACACAGTAGCTTCATGCTGCTAGTTTATGTCTTACAGCAACAACAACATAAGTACAGACTGTTGAGATGAACAAAAATATTTGTATTTTTCTTTGTTTAGTGTTTTCTCAAGTACTTTCAGTATTTCACAACACTACTGAATAAACTGAACAATAGACAACAGTTGTGGGAGGAATATAACTGATGTGTTATTTTGTAGGGAAATGTTGTAAAACAAAGGCAGGAAATATTGTTGAATATTGCTTAGGTAAGGTTTGAGGTAGGAAGTGAAGGTTTACTTAGATTTAGGGAGTAAATGCTGTTAAGCAGTTGATGCAGTGACAGAATTTCAGAACACTTAAAACCTGTTAAATTCAGAGAGCTAGCTGCTACAGGGAGAAAAATAAACACAGACCTCGATGAAAATATGTTAAGGTTTCATCCATCATGAGGGCAACCTTGCACTGAGCTCCCTCCAAATTTTGTGTGTTTAGTTGGTGAACACTGAAATAACACTGTTACATCAAGCCAGTGTGTCCTTTCCTAATATAAAAGGCACCCAAATTGGGATCTTGTCACAAAATTACACAGATAGCGTTGTTTTCTGATTGCCACCAGAGAATGTTCATATTAGTTTTCTATGCTGAACAAATTTGGACTTTTGAAGGGCTTTTGACAGATAAAATAGGAAATCACCTTGAAATTACAGTGCAGAAATTACTGTTCTAAATCACAGCTGATGATGTGAAGTAGGGCATTGGTTTAAATCCTTTTGCTTGACAATATTGCCTTGAGAAAACCCTCTCAAGAGACATTCAGAAGCACATTTGTGCATGTTTTCTGGACACTTGATTTATTACAAGTTGTGCAGTCTATAGATTTCTGAGTTCATTTATGCAGCAGTAACTGCTTTCAAAGGGCTTTGCTGTTGGAACAAATTGTTTTCAATTTTCAGCTAAATTTGAATCTTTTGCAAAGCAAATCAGCTCTGTTTTAATATTTTTGAGGGGTGTAATAGTACAAAGAATTTGTATATTTTCCTGACAGTCACACTGACATGATCTTCTTTCCTGGAAACTCAGCAGAGTGAATGTGCAACAACAAAAATCTGGTAATATTTCTCAAGAAAGACTGAATTAGCTGATGGTCTAAATAATTAATTAAGTGCTACTACTTGCAAAATTAAGACTAAAAACAGCAAAATCTGTAGCAACTTTTCTCTGTATTTTCTAATTTGAAAGAGTGCATGTTTTTAACACATCCTGCATATTAACTGTGATCCCACAAGCAGAGCATATAAGAGAATCTGTATCCATTTAATTACTAGTTTTCCTAATATACACTTTCTGGTATTTTAATTAATTAACATTTGGGTGTCTATTTTTGTTGGGCTTGATATCTAAGGTCTTTCTTGAACCAGAAGAAATCCATTAAATCCTGTTTCTAAGCTTCTAAAATTATTTTCCTTCCCCACAGATCTTGTTTTGTTTCTAAATTCTAGCAGCTATTTCATAGGCCATTTTAGACAGGAAATGTCATTTGTTTACCTAATTCACTTCTAGAGGTTTTCTGTGTAAATCTATGGCAAATGCAGTATTTTTCCCTGGCCTGCCAACTTTGGGCAAAAATGAGAGCATCTGTCATGTCTCCCAGCCAACCAGCACCAGCTTTTGACATTGTCATCCACACTGGTAATTTTCCTTTATTGTTTCTACTGCCTTGCTTTTCAGCTCTTGACTTCTGTACCTAGAAGTGTGCCAGAGATCCCACATGTTTCATACTGCTATGGATAACAGTGTACCCAGGGCAAGAGGAGGCCTGTCTGCACCCTTATCTAGCAGCCCTTCCCTCTTTTTTGGCTGAGAATCTCCGTGAGCAATTCTCTCCCGTGGCCTCCAGGAACCTACGTTATTCTGGCACAGAACACAAACTAAGGCTCCTAGAGATGGCATGTGAATCATACCTGCTTGATGATGATTTATCTTACAAGTCACTTTATATTTCTGTCAGAGTTCTTATGCTGCTGGAAAGTTTCCTTGATGTTGGTTCCTTGTCTTAAAATGAAGTTTCTGAAAATTAGTTTTAGAAAACATGTTTACCAGTTCCAACAAGTTCAGGTTACTGGTAGTGCCACTCTTGAAATTACCCAGCTACACTCTTCTGTCAAAAGCTGGTAGTAAAGAAGAACATCTGTTTAGGAACTGGTAGTATTGCAAACAAATTCTATCTTCAAATAAAATATGGAGAATTATGCTCCGAGTTTGACCTTTACCTGCTGATTGGTACTGAACACTTCCTCCACATTGGTACAGCAATTTGTTAACAAATGAATGCTGGCCAACTGCAGACTGGATTGAGAGTCAGAAAAAATGATAATATGGTTTGGGTTGAAAAGGATGTTAAAAATCACCTTGTTCAAGTACTCCTGCTGTGGGCAGGGTTACTTTCTACCAGACCAGGTTGCTCAGAGCTCCATCCGACCTGGCCTTGAACACAGCAAGGGATGGGGCAGTCACAGCTCCTCTGGGCAACCTGTGCCAGTGTCACACCACCCTCACAGGGAAGAATTTCTTCCTTATATCCAATCTCAAGTTACTCTCTTTCAGTAAAAAACCAGGACCCCGAGTCTGGTCTTAGAGGACCAGGTAAAAATAAAATTTAAAAAATTATGTGTCTTAGAAACACCCTTTATGTGTTGAAAAGCTGCAACCCCAGATCTCACTGCCTTTCTCCACAGGAGAGCTGTTCCATCCCATCCACAGTTTTGTGGCCCTACTCTGGACCTGCTCTAATAGGCCTATCTCTTCCTAGTACAGGGGGCCAAGAACTGGTCACAGTACTCCAGCTGGAGTCTCGTGAGAGGCAAGATACATTTTCATTGCCTGGTTAGGATCTAACTCTGTCCAGCTGTGACAGAACTAAAATCAGTAATTTTAGGATCAGGCAAGAGTTTGCAGTATTTTGAGGAGAAATTAAAGAAATTGTTGTCCTACATGTGTTTATGAAAAACTAAGCCTTTTCAGGGATATTTGAAGGTGAAAGGGTCGTTTCTGAATGAGAAACATGATAATATGCCTGTCTCTTTGAGAAAGCAAGAGTCAGAGTAAGGGTCTGGACAAAGGATTTGATTTCAGATAAAACAGCTATGTGAGCATCTAAGGCATCTTAGATGGGATGAAAGAGGCTTTTTTGAAATTGAGCAAAGAGTGTCTATGAAATGCAGTATTTTATTTTTGTACATCTGCCTCTAAAGCAGTTAACTGTTGAGTCCTTCTTGCCTGGAGTGTTGTAAAATCATTGCTTCTTTAATGCTTATTGTGTCTTGTGATTTCTGCCTCCTGAAACCTTGTTACTTCAGTCCAAATGGAATGGTAATTTACATACAGGGTAAAAGTCAGCTTTCAGAATATTCTGTATCCTGATCTGAGTTCTAACAAAGTGAGGAAGTAATTTTTCCACTAGAATCTCTAGTATGATTTAGGGTATGAATTTGGCAGAACTGTAGTAACAGGTATTCAGTAATTTTTTGGCATGTAACAGAATGTGACCAGGAACTCAAGACCCTCAAGGTAACCATGGCATTAATGTTTGTATGCACAGGTCACTTTCAATTCTGACAGCAACAGCAAGACTTTGGACCTTGCTTAGCTGGGAGTAGTTACTTTAGCTACATCCCTTGGTCATTCTATTCTAATATCTGTCCTGTTGCATTGAAATAATTTCTTTAAGTATGTGACAGACTTACATATTTTGGTTTTCCTTCCTTGGCTGATTTCCTTGTATTTGTTTGGCTCCTGGCAGAGAGAATTCTCCTGTTTTCCTTCTTAAAGTTAGTGTAAAGGTATATTTCCTGGAGATGGCCCAAGGGTTTAACATTGTTGAGCTGCTAGAGAAAAAGCTGTGATGATAATAATTAAACATAAATAAATATGCTAGCAGTTTGGTTTAGAGAGCTGAAACTTGTATAATTATTCTGATTTAGTCTGCTACAGGCAAAACGCTTTTCTTTCATCCTGTACAGCAGCTTTTCTGATTATGGCTTTAAGAAAGAACTGACTTTTTTTTTGTATGTGTGTGTGTAAATCCAAACCTTCTGTTTCGGGTCTTAATCCTGCCTTAAATTTCTGGCACATCATTCTCCTGTCATTTCTGCCTTTGAGTGTTGCAAATCTCTATCTGGTTACCTCTACAAAATTCAAGCTGTTGAAAATATTCTACATGTCAACCAAATATATGATTATCAGTTTGTTACCAATATGTGTAAGAGTAAATTTCTTCCAAAAATCCTCCAGTTTCTTTCAAATTCGGTATACAACTTTCAAAATGCCAGAGGATTCTTATGCAGCTTTCTTAATTGAACAATTTTTTTCAATTTAAATTCATCTGTGTTTTAGGGGATAGTTTGTTCAAAATAATAATAAAGGGATTGGGAGACATTTTTGTTATTATTAATTAGATCACTCACTGTGCATTTTCATACATTAGAATTCAGCTTTGGGTAGCAAAAAAAACCACTGACTTGCGATGTAATAAAAGAGTGTGTGATTGTAATTAGAGATTTTTTAAACCAGGAGAATAACCATTTTGGAAGGGTTTCATTCTAAAAGAGGGTTTTGAGGGGATTTTGAAGAAAAAACAGAAAAAGGAAATTACAGGGATTGAATAAACATATTTTCTGCATAGTGTGTGGGACAAGTAATCATCTCATGGATGCCAATAATGTATTTGTAATTAATATTCCAGTACAGCAATTGTAATTTAATTGGTGAATAACAATTGCAAGCCTCAAGGTGAACTTACAGCCTTCTGACTGATACAGAGACTACAATCAGCTCTGGCTAGGTTTGCATGCTTTGGTCTTATTGCTGGGAATATAAGATCATAAAACAATACTTTTAAAAGCATTTTAAAATAGAGATTTTAATCCTTTAACATGTCCATGTCTGCACACTTAGTAGCATTGCTTGAAGGCAATGTTTGTGCTTGATGTTCCACTGTGCCAGATTCTTAGAAAACATCTGTGAGCTCAAAATCTGTTGTGTACAGTACATAATTCCTAAATCAGTGGGCAGCTGGGACATTACCCATGGAACCTAAATAGAGGTAGCCCACGCTGTACTCAGTGAAAGGATAAATGCTGAGATTTAAATCAGTTTGTGAAGTTGTTTCAGATATAAGCAGAATTCACGTACAAACACGAACCTAGGGCTTGAAAAATTGGTTGGAGATACTTTCCTTCCTTATTTCAGTCGCAGCTTTAGAAGGACTCTTCCTTTCCTGGGGTGCTAAAAAGATTCAAAACAATGTTAAAAGTTTCACTCCTTTCTTTCATTGATCAAGTAAAGAAAATGCAGATCACTACACTCACCCTGTGGAGTTAAGATGTTACTGTGTAACAGTACACACAAGTATAGGAAAACAGACCGTTCACCCTAACTAGATTTTAATTCAGATTTAAGACAGTCAAAGAATAACATGGAAAACCAAAAGTTGAGCCTTTCCAGGAGAAATCCATTTGCTTCCCCTCTGCTGTGGTCTAAGCAAAATGGCTGCTGTCCCCACATTTACAGGGAAATTATTAGACACATAACTTTGCCCAATATAGAAAAAACAACAATATTACAGGATAGTTTTAGCTTCATAGTGAATGATGACTTGGAAAAGAAATCCTTGAAAAGTCTTAAAATAATTAACAAAATTTTCATGTCATCTGGAATGTAACTAAAACATCTTAAATGTATGGACAGGTTTCTGTGGTGTCTTTCAGCTGTGGGTAAGGGTTTAGGTAAGTTGCACCAAATTTTCACTCTGACACTCCTGCCTTTATGGCACATTTTAATTGGATTGAATGAGCCTTCATAGCCTCTGGGTTGCCTGCTGCCTACAGTACAAAAATCACATCAACTGGAGCACCTGCTCTGGTTTGAAAATTAGAGAAAACACTGCTTTTGAAAGAATCTGTGAACTGAGCAGAACACAAGTGACTTGCAGTAGATAAAAGGTCAGTTTTAAAATGAGCAGCTTTCCCTCTCATATTTTACCCTGTCAAACCTTAAGTACTGCTAGGGGAAAATTTTGAAAACAATTTGGGATTAACTGAAATTAAAACTAATATTCCTAGTCTAATGTAGGACTGTTTTCAAACAAGTTGTACCCACATGTGCAACCAGTTTTCCCAAATGATCTAGTTCATACTGAATAAAGTGGAAGTCTTGTTCAGTGCTGAACTGTAAATGCCTGACAGTCAGGGGCTGCCAGGCAGGCACTGCATATCTTCTTACTCTGACTTTTGATGGAAATGTCAGGCAATACTTTTAAGGCTGAGTTTAGGATCCAAATCTCATAAGTGGTTGTCTTTAGTGCTCCAGAGTTGTCCTTTGTTTTATATAGCAATTTCACTCAACGTTTACCCACCTGATGAGCAGCTTGTCCTCCTTAGTGTTTACTTTGCTGGCCTAAATAAGCAAAGCCCTCCAGCACTTCTTATGAGATATCTATTTCTCTGACCTGGTCCAGGGTCCAGTCTGAATTCATAGTCTTTGAGATGTGTGATAGCTCAGATGAAGTCTCACCTGTGTTTTGAAAAAAAGTATTTTTATTCATTCATCTCTGTGTTGTTTGCTGGAAAGGCTGAAAAAGGGTAAGGATTAGAATTATTTTTTCTATGCTCCAGTATTTTGGAACTCTTTTGTGTGTTGTGGCTGATATGTTTCTGTCTTACTCTTCCTCAGCAATTCCTCCCAAGTTTCTCCCTGCAAACAGTCTGGTTGTTGGTCCTCAAGGCTAGGACCTTGCACTTTAATTTAGTTCCATTTCTAATGCTGCTTTCCTTGAAGTCATCTGGATTATCTGCCATCACATTGTGATCCTTCTCTTCATTAATCCTTCCCAAATCTGAATCATCAAGAAATCTTCCACATATTTTTTGCTTACTTTAATGACTGAATAAAAATTTAAGAAATTGAATAAAATTGGGAAAGTCCTTCTAGTTAATCCCATTGCCATGCCCCCTTTAGACATTTCTTTAATGAGGTCTTCTCCAGTATATTGTTTATGCTGGTTTATAAAGCTGAAATAGACTGGCTTGCATTTGTCTTTACACTTGGGCTGGGCATAAGTCTGCCCTGCCAAACTAATTTACTATAACTGGTAAATGATTTCTCATAATCTGATAAAGTGATTTAATTATTAATTAATCTCTATGACTAATTACCCATAAATAATTTTATTTTTACTTGTTATTGAGAGTCTATTGGACCTAAAGATTCCATTCTTAAAATATTGTGGTTGTTTTTCTCCAACATGGCATCGTGGCATTGGTATTGACTTTACAGATTTGGTGAAGCTTGAGACCATTCTCACTCAAGTGTGTGACGAGGTACACAGCATTGTTTTACTGTAGTTTCCACTTTACCTCTACTTTGTCAGCCTTGGCTGTTGGGGTTTTGTTTGTTTGTTTGTCTGTTTTGTCTTACACTTAACCAATCTCTTCAGCTGAAAACGGAGACCCATACGATTTTCCTGGAGGTCAAACCTAGATTATCTTTCATCTTCAGTACACCCTCTTTTCTCAGGAGCAAGCTGTAGCTTTCCCAGTTTTTTTTTTTTGTTTGTTTGTTTGTTGTTTTTTTTTTTTTTTAGGATGTTGCTCATCTAGGTTTTTGCAGCTTTCAATTTATTCCTATTTCTGGACTTAAGACGGTTTTTTTCTTGTTTTGGTAAATGTTCTGTTGAAGCTTTTATTTTTATTTTTGTTTATATTCTTCATTATCTTAGGTGTCACTTTCCTATTTGCTTAGTGTTTCCAGGCCTTAAAGTATCCATTGCTAGATCCCACGGTTGAAAGAATACTTTGCCATATTTTTCTATATCACTAGACAGAAAAAGCAATGATTTTTTGCTTACTATTTGTAGCTGTTTTCCCAGAGGGAACATTATCTATGTTGTCGTACAACTGACACTAAATCTTTTCTAAACCATTGATGAGGTGTCTTCCTGTGCTTTAGTCTATCATACAATGCCAAAAGTAAAATTTCTCATTTAATCTTATTACTGGTGCCAGGGGATTAATGTCAGGTGGCACTTCTGGTGACAGTGAAAAGATTAAAAAATAATTCCATTAAACTTGTCTCCTGCATTAGATATTTGAACCATTAATAAGAGGGATTACCTCCTTTATAGGCCGAGGAAAAATAAGCTGAGCATAATTGTCTTCCTAACCAAAGGCTTCCTTACTTCTAATACAGGGAGGATTATATTTCATAAAGATCTCTGATTAAGACATTCACTGTGAATTATCATATTAGGCTAATGGGAAAGATCAACGTAATAGTTCCTTCATTTTCTGATGATGAACATTATAGGTTTTCTAAAAGTGCATAAACTTACTTAAAATATACTCTCTTTTCTAATTCCATGTTTCCTTATTGTTTGGATTATTTTATTTCTTCAAGCCAATTTATCAGAAGGGAGAAATTAAAAAGATAAATAGATACAAACAGAACCAAAATTATTTACCAAAAGATTCCAATTGAATTTTTTTCTTTAGTAATTTACCTACGTTATCATTTTTCCATTGCAAGGAAAAGTAGAGTTTTAAAGATCCTCCAGAAGCTCTCAGACATTACATGCTGGTTGACAGCAGGGAGAAATTTATTATCATTTCTGTATCTTGAAAATTAAGGAGAGATGCATGGTTTGTGCAATGAAGTAGGCCCTAGTTTCAGTGTTTTCCTCACATTCATGCTTCTAAAAGTGGAATAGAAAGTTTCTCTCTTTTTTTAAAGGTGTGACTAGCACAATAACGTTCTGTATGTGCCCAGTTTTAAAACGTTTTGGCCCCAGTTTTGCTGCCTATCTCCATTAGATTTGTTTTGCTGGGTTTGGTTTCTTGGAGTGGCTACCTAGAACAGAAGCTGGACAGAGTTAGAGAATAAAATGGGTATTTATTAAAGGCCTTCAGTAGAGACACCCTGGGCAGTGCAAAAGCCTTGCAGAGACTACAGCCAAGATGGGCGATGCTTATGTGTTTTCCAGACAGATACAAATTTGGTCTATCTGCATATCAGGGGTTAATTGTCCAATTACAGCTTCAGGTAATGAAGTCACGTTCTCCCAGTTTGCTCTGCCCCAATTTACTTTTGTTCATACCTTTTGGGACCTGAGGCTGTGAGGTGACCTCAGTTCTCAGGCCTGGAAGGACTGTTTTGTCTGACCAAGCTGTGAAGAGAGCTCACTAACACTCTATGTTATAAAGTGCAGTTATACACTAATGCAGTACAGGATCTGAAAAATGTAAAAGCTAAAACTTAAGGCATCAGGTTTGCTTCAGGTGGCTCCAGACTCTAATTCATTGAGTCCTAAAGCAGAAGCCCAAGTGAGTAAAGGAGTGCTCACATTTTTATATTCTTATAATTAATCATAATCTGTGTATTTAAAAATAGATACTCTGTGCTACTATAATAATGACCAGTGATGGTAAGTACTATTTTTGGAAGTGTCTACATCTGTAAAAATCTCTTCTGTGATATAATTTTAGAAATTATTAGCAGATGCTGAACTGCAATTCTAAATATTTAGTGGAATATTATATTTTTTCCTGAATAAAATTCAAGCCATAACAGTTTTTCAATTCATCATCAGAATTTTGTTGGGAACCCTCATTGCCTGAGGAAGACTTAAATTCATAAGAGAATCAGCACAAGGTTAGCTGCCAGCCTTCTTCCTTTTCTGTTGCAAAGAAAATGTTATTTCATCACTGCTTAGGAGAGACTAATGAACTGGCACAGATATTTATTTTACATCTTTTTTTCTACTTCTAGTGAAGAATGAGTAAGGAAAAAACAGGGGTTTTTTCATGTAGTATAACAGAGGAAAACCTCCCCCAAATTACTTTTGACTATTTTTTTTTTTCAATCCATCAGATTCTAGGCAGATAAACATTTCAGTTACATTTTATCTCTTTTTTACCAGAACATCTGTTTCTCAGTTCTCAGTAGGTGTTTTGTTTACCATGCCCTCTGGCCCCATTGCCAAGGTAAGAGCCTGCTTCCCAAGGATTTATGTGACTGAAACTTAGACTGATGTGATAGTGGGGACAAATATCACAAACCTTTTATTGTTGGAGACTATTTGTTCCTGTTTTAAAACCAGTGTAATTAATTCACATTTGTAGCTGCTTATGTAGTTGTCTTCCTGAAATAGGCACTTACCTGAGTTTATTGGAAGGAATGTTTGGGGAAATGTCAGAGAAGTGGGGAGAAACCCCCACCAGAAATTCCAGCAATGAAAGGTGGGGGGAGCTGTAAAGGAAGGCAGTGGGAGCCATCCATGTCTAGACAAGGACAATGGATCTATGAGAGAGGCTGAAAAAACTGCATAGAGCAGGAAAGCCTTCTGAATATAGGATAAGAAGGGCCAAAATGATTTGCTATGACTGTCAGAAAACAGTTTACATTATTAAATACAACTGGAAGTACAGTTCTAAAGTGTTTGTTTCTGTGAGGAGAAATATACTATGTAGCTCTTATGTTCAAACCAACTTTGTAATTTGAGATTTCATGGGCTTTGTAAAACTAACAGATTGTGCCTTTAGAAATTCAGTAAGAGGGAATGCATAATGGATAAATTACTGGCTGATTCTGACTAGGGGAAATGTGATGGAAATCTTTGTGCTGTACCTTCAAGTGCAAGCACATATTGTATGAGTTTGGTTGAAAACAACCCACGCAGAAAGAAAATAAAGTAAAAAAATGATCATTCTCAGTTTTTGTAATAAGTTGAAAAGCTTGTCTTTGAGGAAGGACGCTGATGGTGTTTCTGGCAATTGTTGATATAAACCTTCTCAGAAATTTAAACAGTTCATACTTAAACTACTACTAATTTAGGAAAGTGTTCCAGAATTTTATACCTTCTTTAATTCTCTGTGTCAGTGTTTCAATGGCTGGTCTCTTATCCTTTGGTGGTAATGTGGACAATGGCATTTACTTGTTCTAGCTGTTATTCCCTCCTTATGTTTACTCTTCTTGCTCACCTATTTTTACAGAAAATGTTATCTTGTCGCAACATTAGTCTTGCTTTTGCTATGTTCTGTAAATCATGCTACTTTGATATAGGTTTGTGAAGTAGATAATGCACTCCTGTGCTCATAGCAATTGCTTTTCTTGGTCTGTGTTCCAACTTGAAGCCATATTTTTGAGCACAGGAGAACCAAGCAATATTTCTGACATCCAGATGTGCTGTTTGCATGATATCTCATCTCTGACTTATACAAGAGTATTGATCTTCCTTACCTCTTCTAGAAATACTTTGATAAATTCAAAATCCTTTTCCAAAGCAGATTTATACTGATGATTCATAGTCACATAGACAAAGAAATATCAGTGATTTGCTGCAGATGAGAACTGGCTTTTTTATAGGAATTTACTCAGTCCTGAAATGCATGATAGTGTTCTCTGTATTAATGCTATTTTAGTCCATTTTCTATATATTAAATCAAGTTTTTCAATTCCTCTTGATTTTCGGATCCTCTGTATTGATAACACATTATCAAAACCATTTTTATTAACACCCTTGTCTTTGGGGCATTTTTAGTGCCAATATTTAACAAAATTAAGTTCACAATGACCCCTGAATAACCTGTTCAACAGTAGTTCTTCAGGCTGAGCAGCTGACCTTTCAGTGCAATCTCATTTCCTTTGACCCTTTAACCAGAAATCTCAGTTTTGTTGGGCAGAGTATGTGCTTAGCTTCATACACTGGGCTGTGTGACTGATGTCAAATTAAACCTAAACCACTTCAGAATTTTACTAGAACTTAATATCTACTTTAAGTCTGTTTCCAGTGTAAAACAACAGCATCAATGAAAGAGAATTTGCTTCAAAAATTGAGTATTAGTATTTGGTGGGATAAGAGAAGGTAAGGTGAATTACAACAGAAGTATGGAACTACAGGTGGCAGGGATTGCAATGAGTTTTGTGCTCAAACAGCTGAAACTCTGGGTGATCTGGTGCTACTCCAGAGCTGAGAAACCTGCTCCACCTGCACACCTATGGCAAGGTGTCCTGCTTAGTGGATAAGGGAAAGGCTGTGGATGTGGTCTTTCCAGACTTTGAGAGAACCTTTGACACTCTTTCTCCCATCGTTCCCCTGGAGAAGCTGGGAGCCCGTGGCTTGGACAGGTGCACTGTTTGCTTTCTATAAAGCTGCCCAGGCTCAGAGAGTGGTGGTGGAATGAGTTAAATCCAGCTGGTATCCAGTCACAAGTGGGGTTCCCCAGGGCTCAGTACCAGCCCTGTTTGGGATCTTGATTGATGATCTGCATGAGAGTCTTGAGTGCACCCTCAGAAAGTTTGCAGGTGGGAATGTTGGTCTGCTGGAGGGCAGGAAGGCTCTGCAGAGGGATCTGGACAGACTGGATTGATGAACCAAGGCCAGTTTTGAGTTTCAACAAGGCCAAGTCCTGGGTCCTGCACCTGAGTCACAACAATCCCATGTAATGCTACGTGCTGAGGCAAGAGTGTGTCCAGGTGGCCAAGAAGGCCAAGGGCATCCTGGCTTGTGGCAGCAGGGCCAGGGAAGGGATCACAGCCCTGTACTTGACACTCCTGAGGCCACATCTCAAACGCTGTGTTCAGTTCTGGGCTCCTCACCACAAGAAAGGTTTTAAGGCATTAGAGCATGTGCAGAGAAGGCCAATATAGCTGGGGAAGGGTCTGGAGCACAAGTCTGATGAGGAACAGATGGGGGAACTGGGGGTGTTTAGCCTTAAGAATGGGAGATTGTAGACAGGTAGGGGTCAGTCTCTTCTCCCAGGTAACAAACTATAGAATAGGAAAAAAAATGGCTTGATGTTTGTATCAGGAGAAGTTTGTATTGGATGTTAGGAAAAATGTCTTGACCTTAAAGGTTGTCAGGCACTGGAACAGGTGGCCCAGGGAAGTGGTGAAGACACCATCCTTGGAGGTATTTAAGAGATGTGTACTTGTGGCACCTGGGGACGTGGTTTTAAATAGTGGACCTGACAGTGTCAGATAAACAACTGGACTCAATCTTAGAGGTTTCTTCCAACCTAAACTATTCTATTCTACTCTATGTGGTCATATTTACAGAAAGGATATTTCTGAGCTTTTCAGCCAGTTTATTAAAAGTTTGTATTTCTCCAACACTAATAGAAGTTTATTTTCTAGATGTTGTGGAAGGTATTGATTAGTCTGCAAGAGCAGTTATTTCTTTCATTAGCTAGAGCGGAAGGAAGTGATGTATAGAAATATTATTCACTAAGAATAGCCTTGTAAGCTTAGTAGTTTTTTTTACAGCTGATCTTTCTTTGTTTTTAAGTCCACAGAGTTTGATAGGTTTTACTTAACCTGTGCTGTTCTGCTGTATTTCATGTAAATAGAAATAGCTAATACAAGTCATTATAATTACATACACAGCATGCTAAAGAGGGAAAAAGCAGGTAATGAGCCTTTCATAAGGTGTAGGAACATGAGGTTGCCTAATTCAGGCCAG
>VZTR01011390.1:62718-77891 GCA_013400775.1 Chaetops frenatus
CTCCCAGGTAACAAACTATAGAATAGGAAAAAAAATGGCTTGATGTTTGTATCAGGAGAAGTTTGTATTGGATGTTAGGAAAAATGTCTTGACCTTAAAGGTTGTCAGGCACTGGAACAGGTGGCCCAGGGAAGTGGTGAAGACACCATCCTTGGAGGTATTTAAGAGATGTGTACTTGTGGCACCTGGGGACGTGGTTTTAAATAGTGGACCTGACAGTGTCAGATAAACAACTGGACTCAATCTTAGAGGTTTCTTCCAACCTAAACTATTCTATTCTACTCTATGTGGTCATATTTACAGAAAGGATATTTCTGAGCTTTTCAGCCAGTTTATTAAAAGTTTGTATTTCTCCAACACTAATAGAAGTTTATTTTCTAGATGTTGTGGAAGGTATTGATTAGTCTGCAAGAGCAGTTATTTCTTTCATTAGCTAGAGCGGAAGGAAGTGATGTATAGAAATATTATTCACTAAGAATAGCCTTGTAAGCTTAGTAGTTTTTTTTACAGCTGATCTTTCTTTGTTTTTAAGTCCACAGAGTTTGATAGGTTTTACTTAACCTGTGCTGTTCTGCTGTATTTCATGTAAATAGAAATAGCTAATACAAGTCATTATAATTACATACACAGCATGCTAAAGAGGGAAAAAGCAGGTAATGAGCCTTTCATAAGGTGTAGGAACATGAGGTTGCCTAATTCAGGCCAGAACTGTGTTTGTGCACTGGGCAGGTGTGTGTGACCTGGAGTCACATTGCCCCTGGATTTGGTTTGCTTGTATAAAGTTTAACTGAACTTCTGCTGTGCCACTGCTCACTGCAGGCTGCCAAACATGGGGAAATACCAAAAAAAGAGAAATGTATTAATTGCAAAAGAGATGCTCTTAAGAATGTGAAGATCAAAAGGGCATCCATGGTAAGCCAGCTTCATCTAACCAAATATCCCACATCTAGCTGCAGCCAAGAAGCAGCTGTAGAGGGAAAATTACAAAAAGTAAGGAAGCAGCATGATGTTTTACCCAAATATTCCATCATCAGACTAATTTTTCCTAATCCAACAGTAATCAATTTACAGCCTTTTGTTTGTTTGCTAAATGAAGGCTGTAGCATTCTGGCAGCATGAGTTCTCTTACTTTCCTGTGACAACTTCTCTTGCAATTCAGGAATGGACATTCCTGAACAAGCTCATCTGCAAGGTATGGCAAAACTACAAAAAAACTGCAGGAGAAATTCAGCCTTAGCTCTCATAATCCTGTTTGCATGGAGTTTCTTCACAATCTGATGTGGATCACCACTGGGTGTTTTGTTGGTGAAGATCTACAGGGGGATAAAAATCAAGGGAAGGCATGATGAAATCTCATGCAGTGCAGGAAAATAGTTTTCCAAACTATTCATAAACTCCTGTAATTTCATGTTGTGAGGTCAAAGCTAAGTGAAGATGGGAGCTGAGGTTTTATAGATACCCTTGATTCAAGCTCTCAGATCTTCAAATTCGGAGACATAACAGCTATTCCTTCACACTATTCCCACCAAGAGTCTGAAACAGATTAATTTTCTTTTAATGTAAATGGTTTTCTATTTAGGAATAAGGATCTACAAGGCTATGGCTGAAATTCTAAAAAGACAAATAATTTTAACTTAAGGAGCTAAATTCCTAGTGAAGCTCATAGAGTTTTGACCTTTGAAAGAAAGAGCAGGCTACTTTTTTGCAGTGCCCCAGCTTTGATATTATTTCTCTAAGGCCATCTGTATCCATATGTTTTACTACTAATCATTATCATAATCATCATCCTAATTATAACAATAATAATAAAAAACCCTATTTATTTGACGTATTAATTTAGAGTTTTTTGATGTAAAAGTTAAAAAGTACTTTTTGAAAAGTAAAAAAGGATTTTTTGGTGCCTATTTCTTCAACTTTTCCAGAATTATTCTATAGTTTTCTTGTAATGAAGACGAACAACACTGACACCAGAAATGGACTTTAGGGAGTCTCTTCATTTCATGGGAACTGTTGGTTCCTGTCCTTACTGAAACTTTCTTGAGGTCAGCTTGATTCTGCTTTGTTGAAGAAGCAATCATGATCATTAAAAAATATTTTGAATCCATTTTTCGATCCATCTCAAAGTATGCTTCACTCTTCTGAGGCTGGATGAGATAACAGTTTCCACATTTTAGGCAACTGAAGATAATGCACTTTTTTTAAGCACTCCTGGATTTTGGGGTGTTTTCTCTGTTGTTAGTACAAAAACAGCCTGTTGGTTAATGCCAGTAGCCAAACTCGAAGCTCTTCCTGTTCAAGACTGTATCTTTATTCAGGTGTNAAGCAATATTTCTGACATCCAGATGTGCTGTTTGCATGATATCTCATCTCTGACTTATACAAGAGTATTGATCTTCCTTACCTCTTCTAGAAATACTTTGATAAATTCAAAATCCTTTTCCAAAGCAGATTTATACTGATGATTCATAGTCACATAGACAAAGAAATATCAGTGATTTGCTGCAGATGAGAACTGGCTTTTTTATAGGAATTTACTCAGTCCTGAAATGCATGATAGTGTTCTCTGTATTAATGCTATTTTAGTCCATTTTCTATATATTAAATCAAGTTTTTCAATTCCTCTTGATTTTCGGATCCTCTGTATTGATAACACATTATCAAAACCATTTTTATTAACACCCTTGTCTTTGGGGCATTTTTAGTGCCAATATTTAACAAAATTAAGTTCACAATGACCCCTGAATAACCTGTTCAACAGTCGTTCTTCAGGCTGAGCAGCTGACCTTTCAGTGCAATCTCATTTCCTTTGTCCCTTTAACCAGAAATCTCAGTTTTGTTGGGCAGAGTATGTGCTTAGCTTCATACACTGGGCTGTGTGACTGATGTCAAATTAAACCTAAACCACTTCAGAATTTTACTAGAACTTAATATCTACTTTAAGTCTGTTTCCAGTGTAAAACAACAGCATCAATGAAAGAGAATTTGCTTCAAAAATTGAGTATTAGTATTTGGTGGGATAAGAGAAGGTAAGGTGAATTACAACAGAAGTATGGAACTACAGGTGGCAGGGATTGCAATGAGTTTTGTGCTCAAACAGCTGAAACTCTGGGTGATCTGGTGCTACTCCAGAGCTGAGAAACCTGCTCCACCTGCACACCTATGGCAAGGTGTCCTGCTTAGTGGATAAGGGAAAGGCTGTGGATGTGGTCTTTCCAGACTTTGAGAGAACCTTTGACACTCTTTCTCACATCGTTCCCCTGGAGAAGCTGGGAGCCCGTGGCTTAGACAGGTGCACTGTTTGCTGGCTATAAAACTGGCCAGGCCCAGAGAGTGGTGGTGAAATTAGTGAAATCCAGCTGGTATCCAGTCACAAGTGGGGTTCCCCAGGGCTCAGTACCAGCCCTGTTTGGGATCTTGATTGATGATCTGCATGAGAGTCTTGAGAGCACCCTCAGAAAGTTTGCAGGTGGGAATGTTGGTCTGCTGGAGGGCAGGAAGGCTCTGCAGAGGGATCTGGACAGACTGGATTGATGAGCCAAGGCCAGTTTTGAGTTTCAACAAGGCCAAGTCCTGGGTCCTGCACCTGAGTCACAACAATCCCATGTAATGCTACGTGCTGAGGCAAGAGTGTGTCCAGGTGGCCAAGAAGGCCAAGGGCATCCTGGCTTGTGGCAGCAGGGCCAGGGAAGGGATCACAGCCCTGTACTTGACACTCCTGAGGCCACATCTCAAACGCTGTGTTCAGTTCTGGGCTCCTCACCACAAGAAAGGTTTTAAGGCATTAGAGCATGTGCAGAGAAGGCCAACATAGCTGGGGAAGGGTCTGGAGCACAAGTCTGATGAGGAACAGATGGGGGAACTGGGGTGAACTGGAATGGACATTCCTGAACAAGCTCATCTGCAAGGTGTGGCAAAACTACAAAAAAACTGCAGGAGAAATTCAGCCTTAGCTCTCATAATCCTGTTTGCATGGAGTTTCTTCACAATCTGATGTGGATCACCACTGAGTGTTTTGTTGGTGAAGATCTACAGGGGGATAAAAATCAAGGGAAGGCATGATGAAATCTCATGCAGTGCAGGAAAATAGTTTTCCAAACTATTCATAAACTCCTGTAATTTCATGTTGTGAGGTCAAAGCTAAGTGAAGATGGGAGCTGAGGTTTTATAGATACCCTTGATTCAAGCTCTCAGATCTTCAAATTCGGAGACATAACAGCTATTCCTTCACACTATTCCCACCAAGAGTCTGAAACAGATTAATTTTCTTTTAATGTAAATGGTTTTCTATTTAGGAATAAGGATCTACAAGGCTATGGCTGAAAGTCTAGAAAGACAAATAATTTCAACTTAAGGAGCTAAATTCCTAGTGAAGCTCATAGAGTTTTGACCTTTGAAAGAAAGAGCAGGCTACTTTTTTGCAGTGCCCCAGCTTTGATATTATTTCTCTAAGGCCATCTGTATCCATATGTTTTACTACTAATCATTATCATAATCATCATCCTAATTATAACAATAATAATAAAAAACCCTATTTATTTGACGTATTAATTTAGAGTTTTTTGATGTAAAAGTTAAAAAGTACTTTTTGAAAAGTAAAAAAGGATTTTTTGGTGCCTATTTCTTCAACTTTTCCAGAATTATTCTATAGTTTTCTTGTAATGAAGACGAACAACACTGACACCAGAAATGGACTTTAGGGAGTCTCTTCATTTCATGGGAACTGTTGGTTCCTGTCCTTACTGAAACTTTCTTGAGGTCAGCTTGATTCTGCTTTGTTGAAGAAGCAATCATGATCATTAAAAAATATTTTGAATCCATTTTTCGATCCATCTCAAAGTATGCTTCACTCTTCTGAGGCTGGATGAGATAACAGTTTCCACATTTTAGGCAACTGAAGATAATGCACTTTTTTTAAGCACTCCTGGATTTTGGGGTGTTTTCTCTGTTGTTAGTACAAAAACAGCCTGTTGGTTAATGCCAGTAGCCAAACTCGAAGCTCTTCCTGTTCAAGACTGTATCTTTATTCAGGTGTTGATGCATCTGTGCTGCTTACACAGCGAGTCCATCCTCTCAAGACTGTCAAACAGAACCTAAGCATGCTCCTGATTCTTTGAGGTAGAAAAATGAACTTTTGAGAAATTAGAGACAACAGTGCATTTTCCATGCTTTTGTCTATTAGGGATGATTTGAAGGCTGAGTTGTGACTGTGTCTCTCTTATGTTTTCTCATATGCAAATTTTAACACTTCGATTGGCACAGAGGCTCTAGGTTAAGAAACTTAAAAGCTAAGTAGGAAAGATTATGCTATTTCAGGAATAAGAAATGAAGTGTGACAGGGATGCACACTATTTTTTAAATTGCATGTAGTTAATTTGTTAATTACAGTCAAAAACAATGTTGCTAACTTAGTTTAAAATCCCCAAATAAATCTCGGATTTGCAGCCAAAATTTAATATATGATATTTGTAAACATCCCTCTGACAAGAAAATCTGCAGGATGTGGCCCAGAATTTTAGTAGGACTTGTTACCCAGCCTGTGTGGAATAGTTGTTAGCAATAACACAGAAAATGACAGCTCAAGTACATCCAAGAACAGTTTACCACTCTGCTAGCAGTGGTCAGACCAGGGAGTGAATTTTCCACAAGCAGTTTAGAGTCTGATATAGGTAAAACCTCACACAGGTGTAATGTGAACTAATTTAAAATAAAGATAGAAACAGTAAAGAAAAGAAAAAACCTTTCTAACTCCCTGTTAATCTCAGTTAAATCCTGCTTCACAATTGGTCAACAGAGGAGCACCTGATCTTTCTCAGCTTTCTCCTGGCTCATGGAATTGCATTGCATGGAGGGTAATGAATTTAACCTGATTCATGCAAACAAAGATGCCTGAAGACTACCGAATGTCTCTAAATTTGGATTTATTCTGAATTGATACAATACTGGATAGCCCATGGAGAAGTTTTTAATTAATTTTTTACTCTGTTCTTACTGTGCTTTTGTTCTTAGCTATCTGAAGCAAAGAACACTCACTCTTGTAGTGACCTCAGCCCTCAGTTAAGTCATCCCTGACTTTGCTGGGTAATTTCTCCAGGAAGTACTGAGTTCTTCTTACTTTCTGATTAATACCGATTTCTTTCAGGAACTGTTCTCTGTTGGAGGTCAAACTGTGACTGAATAATACAAAGCCTGCAGCAGTATAGGAAAATATAACATCTTGCCATGTGGTAATTTGGGAGGGGAATCATGACCACTGTTGTTTGAGATTCCTACGACTCTACTTTTCAATTTTACAACTTAATGAAACAATCTTTCTGTTGTGTTTTATCAGTTCCTCTGGTTCTTTCATGCTTTCTCTCCTGCAGTTCTCCTCACCACAGGAAAAACTTCCAGAAAGTGTCTGTGTGTTTGTCGTGTTTACAGCTTTAGAGTTCTGTGTCAAGATGTTTTAAACACTTTGACTTCTGTTAGTAAACTTGTACACAAGCTTGAGCACAGATTAGTATTTTAATAGCTGCCCTGCTGTTCTAGAATCTACTAGTGCAGGGAGATAGCAGCGGTGCCTCCCCACCCCTGGAGAAAAAACTGCCTGTGCACTGTCTTCATTTTCTTCTTAAATATGTCCTCACAGAGGCTTTACCAACCTCTCTAATTGGGCCAGCAGCATGTCCATCTCCAGAGCCATCAGAGATTGGCTCTGTCGGACATGGTGGGAGCTTCTAGCAGCTTCTCACAGAAGATGCCCCTGTGGTTCATCCTCCCCCTCCACCCGCTACCAAAACCCAGGCTGTCTCAAACCAACACTGAAATGCAGAAATATTCGATCAATCAAGTTGTGCATGTGTCACTGCTAGACCCTACAAGTGAACTCATGGAAGCAGGATTCTGCTTCATATGGAAATCATCACTACCGAAGGAGAAGCCATTATGAGAACATCCAGAGAACAGCTATTTTATGAGAGATACAATGAGATATACAGGGAACTGGTGAGTTAGGCAGGATTTTCCTGTGTGCTGGAAAGCATGACCAAGATAAATGTGGCTTTTCTGCAGATAAGACTCATCTAAATTTATTGCCTTTCCATTCAGGGATTAGAAAAGAGTTTCTGCCTTGAAGTTTACTCATATTTCAAAATTAGAAAAATGTTCATACCATGAGAACTAACTTCAGGCAGACAGTTGACAAGAGTTACATGATTTTCGTCAGCCAACCCAGCTTCTTTTCCAAAGCCAGATCCTAGGCAAGGATGAATATATTTTCTGTAACAGATTGAATAGAGGATGTTACTTTTGGTTAACACAAATTCAGTGGTCTTGCTTCACTTAAATTTCCTAATGACTTGCTTTTGACTTGAGAGAAAAAAAATCTGTACTGATTTATTCTTTGTGAAGGCTGCCATGTTGTTAAAGCTCTAATGCAGATGCTATCACCATCTTCTCAATAAAAGTCAGGCTTACAACCCTTAATTTAAAATATTTTAATTGCCAATATTAAAACCTGCTTATTTACAAGTGATTCGGGGGATTTTTATATTTATTCTTTTATTACTAGTTGTTAAGGTGATCCAGTGAGTACAGTAAAGAAATTAAAGAATACACTAAAATTAAGCCTATGCAGAGAACAATTTATTTCTTCGTTTTGGTAAGAGCAAAATGAATTTTCAAACTAATCGAGACTAAGCCATCTGGAACTAGAGAAATAAGGGAAGGGATTTTCTTAAGCAATATACTTAGCAAAAGCTTAGAGATGAAGTAGTAGTAGAAAGAAATTCCAGACCTGAACAGCAATGACGTTTATGTTAGACAAACAAAAATTACTGTTAATTAAGAGGAGGAGAGCTCCATGAAAACAACATTAATCAGTTTTCATATTCAGAGTTATTATACTGTATTATAAATTTTTATTACAGTTTTATTGCTTTGCCATTATACCTGTACTTCAATTATCATTCCTTGCTGCTGTTTAGATATCCAACTTGAGCACTGCTGTGCTGTGCAGCTACTGATCACGCTTCTGTGTTTTCCCACGTAAAGGAGCGTTCTTCCTAATTAAAAATAAGCTTCTAAAATTGCTATAAAACTTAAAACATTCTTCTTTCACTGCTAACAGTGCCTATACCCTAGATCTTGTACATTTTAATCTGAGAGACCACGGATGGCACAGTGAGTATTTCAGGAAGAGAAGTCCTTCAGATTTTCTTCCTCTAAAAGATGCGTGTCCTGTAGAAGAGATGGCATTTGTGGTGTGCTCTTTGGCTGCCCTTTTCACTGTGAGGGTGAGAAACGACCCCTCTGAGTGTTTAAATAAGCTTTTGCGGACTCTGCTGTGTCGTTTTATTGCACCATTTACTGAACACGAGGTGGCTGCAGCTGCCTGTCTCTTCAGGTGACTCCCTTGGAGATGGGCCTTCATTACCTGAGGCGGGGGGCAGGGGTGGGCAGACAACAAAAGGATGTGTTAAATTTCTTTTTTATTATTATTGAGTATGGTCAAACAGGGGGCAGCTCAGCTAAAAGAAGACATCAGGGAGGTTAAGAGCAGTGTAATTTCTGGTTAAAGGCAGGGGAAGCAGAAAGTAAGGCTGTGGGCCCGGGTGCTGTGCAGTGAAAAGGGAAGATGGAGGACAACTACTCTGTGAGGGGGACGGGCCGGCCTTATGGTTCCTGCGGGTCTTCACCTTTCCTAGAATACAGCCCCAAGTGCCACATGCGTGTTTTTAAATTTACCCCTCTTTTTTTTTTTTTCCCCACTTTTTTAATCCAAGTTATGTTTTGAGACGTTCCCATGCAAAACGAAACAAAAAGTGCAAGATATTTCACCTTCCCATAACAAGTTCAACTTTTGTGC
Organism: Chaetops frenatus; assembly: GCA_013400775.1. NCBI lineage: Eukaryota > Metazoa > Chordata > Aves > Passeriformes > Picathartidae > Chaetops > Chaetops frenatus. The sequence continues at coordinate 71,564 of VZTR01011390.1, forward strand.
CTGAGCTGTGAGGGTAATTCAGCATTTTCTGTTACTGCTGCTCCCAGGTGTCCTTTTATCCTCTTTAACAAACTTCTAATGGAAGCTGGATGCTTGCATTCCTCAGAAAATGCTGAAATTTGTGATCATCAAAAAAATCGTTGTAGCCTACTAAGAAAGGTTTAAAGTAGCTTTAGTTTAGTGTTTAAAGTAGGTTTAATTTGTCGTAAATATTTGGACCTTACAAAACTTAGGAAGTGTAAAAATATTTACTTGGTGGTATCTAACACTTAATTTATATTTAATTCATTAAGTATGAATTCTTGTGTTATTCATTACGATTCTTTAAATAAAATGAATGCTCAGGAAGATCTCAGGGGAGGTTTCTGCAGCTTGCTCTGTACTCCTGAGGCTGCTTGGTTTGAAACATCCATGACAGAGTCAAAAGCAGCTTTAACTTACCTGCAGGGTTAATTCTCTTGAGGAGACACCTGAGCCAGCTCCAGCACAGGAGATGGTGCTCACCCTGCCCTGTGGAACCCACTGCTTACTCCCTCTCCAACAACCAGGTTTAAAAAAACAGCTTTATGAGTATAAGGTGATCAGGTTTGCTTACTGACAATTATATTATTCTCACCATTGCTCATTTTCTCTCTTCAAAATGTTATGCTCTATTCTAGTCCAGTTTAAATTAAATGAGAGAAAGGTCCATTGGGGCTCTTCATCTATTTTTGTTCCAAACAGCAAAGAGGGAAATGCCATTTTCAGAGCTTTGATCTGGGACCCTGTCTATGGTTGTGCAGGGTTGGACTGGACTCTAATGTTATTTTACGTCTCAGCTGAGATAATGTCTGTGGCACTCCAACAGGGGAGGGGAAATGTGCAAGTTTATCATCCATGAGGACCTTGGAGGGGTATATTTGATTCCTCTATAATTTTCAAGGTTTCCTTTGCACATGCACCCTTCTACTCCTCCCACTCCTTTTCTGTCTATCAAACTTGGATTTTTTCCCATATCCTGATTTCTTTTTCCTTTGTACTGAATATATTTGTTGTACTGATGATTCTCATACTTAATCTTTGCTGATTTTTTCTTTCAGGAAGCAGAAACCTGTCCTGATTCTTAATTAATTATTTTAGTGTTATCCTTGTGGTCATACAGAGATCCTGAGCTTTTGATGTACTGTTTTCTGCTGGAAGCTCAGCTGCAATACATTTTTCTGCTCCCTCACATCTTAAACTGTGCTATGGTCATGCTGGCATCTATGAGGGGCTGAGTAGCTGAAAGAATTCCCTGAACACATTCAGGTCATAGGCATCCCTGGGGAACCCTTTTCTGGCATATTAGATTGTCAGGAACAGAAGTGTGTACTTCCTCTTTGCTAGTGAACTATTTGCAAGCAAGATTTGCTGCCTTTTTTTTTTTTTTTTTCTTTATTTTTTTTAAGAGAGTGACTTTAGTCTTTAAATCTAATCCTGTGGGTTTTTTTAATTTGCAGTCAATGTAAGCATGCTTGTCCTCTTTCTTGCAAGTCTATTTAAAGCCAAAGAAGGTCAATAATGTGGTTTCGGATGTGAGAATAGGTGTTTTAGTCTAAAAAAGGCTAGCTCTCTAGTTCAAATAGTGCCTGGGGATAGACTTCTCACAATATATGTTACTCCAAAGAGAATGTACACCATTAGCGGTTTTAGTGGTTGAATTAGTAGACTGACTGTATTTCCTATGCAGCAAACTCAGTAATGTGCTGGAATGTGCATCATGCTTTGAAAGCTAATTTGGTTCTACAGTAAAATAATTTGAAACAGATATTTTTCACTTGCATCAGGTTTATTTGTGCTGCCACATATACATTTTAAGATTCCTTTTTTTATTTTCTTAACCCAACCAATGTAAATTAATTTAGTTCCACTAAAGTTGCCACAACTGCATAGAATACCACTCTGAGGTTCATTGCTGTCAGGGAGGCCCTGCAGGTGGACCTAGACAATTTGGAGAACAGACCTTGTGTCTGCAGTGAGTCAAAGTAGTGGATAAACCTTTAATAGCATCGTGTTTATTAAAGGTGCTCTGAAAATTTTGTCTTTGTAAAATTTCTGATTAATTTAGATATGGTGAGTCAAAAGTATTACAAACTTTCTAAGACAACACAGCAATAAGGATAGTAGTTTATGAATATTCAGATGTTAGTCCTATTATGTTGTTACTCCAACAAAAGAATTAGATATTGTTTAGAAATGTTAAAAGCATTTGTAATTGGAATGTACTTATAAATATGCAGTTTTCTGACATCTGTTCAAAGGAACAATTAATTTTTATAGCAAAAATCTCACATAATAAAACTGTAAAGTTCCCAGAAAGTGGTTCCTTGTTTGCTGAAACTCATTAAGTCAGCTGTGAAAATGGCCTGAAAATAATCAGCTTCACTGTTTTGGGCATCCCCAAGAATGTTATCTTTCAAGACCACTCAGTTTCTTCTGTTGTGTAGATTTAGTTGCTGAATCACAGTTCTTTCATGCATGGGTACCTTGTCTGGTAAAGCAAATGAGATCTCAAACTGTAAACTCTATGCTATCACTCAACTCCTACATTTGTCTGGAGTAGCTTTTCCTCTCCTAAAGCACCAGTTACTCATCCATGTTCAAGTGATTGATTATCTGGCTGGTCCTTCAGCTCTTTGGAGTGTATTGTCCAGGCAGTGCTGCTCCTTACTGAGAATCTGGGCATCACCACCTTAACATAGCTCCAGAGACAAGGGTATTTATTGAAAGTTCAATAAATATTCAGTCACCACAATACATGGCTGAGCTTTCAAAACAGTCTGGGCTTGGTTTTGTAACCTGGAGCAAGTGTGTGTGACTGCTCTCATGTGCTGGCACACCACCTTCTAGTAATCCCTGTTTTTTTTTTTCCTTGTGTGATAGAAAATAGGGAAATATTGGTCTAAACTTGAGTCTGTCCATGTCTTTGATGACACTGCATACTGAGTTATTTTGATGACAAACCTTCACTTGTGTGTCTAAATGAGCTGTGAATTCTTTTGAAAATGTGACTGCAGATTCTGGTATTCAGTGGAAGTGTGTAACACTTTCAGTTGCTGCTGATCACTTCCACACTTAGCCAGTAGCATTGGCTAATAATTGGCTTGTGGCAAAAGAATTCACAATGAATCCTTGGACTGTTAAGGAGGATTAAATATTAGATTACTAAATTGTAGAATAATATTGTAAAGTAAAAGCATGCTTTTCACAAGGAAATGGCTGAATATAGGACAGTTTTTCTATGACTGTGGGACATAGAGAAAAATTTTTAGCTCTGCACTGAAATGACTGGGATACTTCCAGTGCATTGGAAATCACAATTTGTTCATCTCAATATCATAATAAAAGCTGGAGCAAACACTGAATAGCAGATATAGATGGTTGATGGGGATGTGTTTGTTTTTTCTTACAAAATGCAGGTACCAGTCTCTCACATACGAAGTCCCTCTATATCAATGTGGTGGGTTACTTTTTATCATGATTGAAACTGTGACAAGGATCCTGAACAGAGATAAACGTTATGCCTAATTTTTGTATTTTTAAAAGCTATTATTGTTACCTAATCTGCATAATTTAGTCTATATAATAAGTCTTCTCCAATAATGTAGAGATCATCTCTGTTTTGAAGGAGGACTGAGGTTTTATCTTCAAAATACTCAGACGTTTAACACCCACTTTCCTGTTTACTCAGTGAGGTTTAACTCCTGTTTATGGCCTCTTCTGAGGTAACTTGCCCTGGGACGTGTTTAGCAGGGCAATGACATCTGTATCCAGTCAGTCCTGTCATCTTTCTACTACTTTTTAAACAAAACTCCCAGGTAGAAACATGTTCCTACAAAAGAATTAAGAACTGGTTTCTGTATAAAGGACACAGCTCATCTATGTTGAGTTGGAATCCTGCTTGTACTTGCATTTCATAGACTAATGGTACCACTTTAAAGATTTGTATTTTAGAAAGAAATTATGTATAAATCTAAAAACACTGAGTCCCTCTGAAACCTCAAATGAATTAGGAAAGAGTTCAAGTGTATATAACCATTTGCTGTGCAGATAGATATTCAGTTCTAATCATGAAATATTAGCTTAATCCTGTGCAGATCAAATTTGGCAGTTAATTTCCCTAGTACAGCATCAGAAAAAAATACCCAGCAAATCCATACAAATCAGTTTTCTTTTAAGTATGTAATTTTTCACTGCTTGCGGTAAAATTCCATTAAGTCCATTCTGAAGTTTTATGTACCAGTGTGGCTAAGGGTTTTTCACCTCTTAAGTTTGACTAGATTTGGTATAATTGTCCTTCACCTGTACCATGTAAGTGTGCAGTGATGTTAGAAGTCTTTTCCTTGCTCTAGAGTTTGCTTTATTTTGGTATAAAGCCTGCCCCTGGAAGTACTGTGCTGTACTGACCTGGCTGTATCAAGTTTATGGTTGGACTGTGATCTTAGAGGTCCTTTCTAACCCAAGCATTTTTATGATTCTATGATAAAAAGTATTGAAATGTATAGCATATTTTAATAGCAGTTATAGTGGTAGAAAGCAAAACAGCCTAAATTTTTTATCCATTCCTGCTTTTCTTTTCTCCCAAATGAAACAGCAAGACTCTGTGGAGCTTTTCTTCTTGAAAAACAGTGACAGATTCTATAATACAGATAAAATGTTTACACAATATGACTTGCTTATCAAAAGCACAGGCATTTATGAAAAGTAAGAGTCTTAAGATCTGTGTTCCCCCTGGGTCTAAACCTTCTTAGTAATTTTCTTCAAGTTTTTCCCTTTTAGAAGCCTGCCCTATGGCTATAAAGAACTATTTTCTTTCCTTGATTTTCATCATGCCTTGCATATTTCTGTTTATTACCATGCCAGGCATTTTTCTTTTTGAGAGAAAAGCCATATGTTTCTAGTTTATGTAGCTCCTATGTAAATATCAGAAAAATGGTTATTGCCTTCCATATTCTTACACCCTTGAATTAAGGTTTACATTAGCTCACTAAAAAATAAAGAGCTTAAGAATTATTATTTTTTCCATGGATCTTCCCGGTATTTTTTTTTGTTTTATCATCTGTGGTGCAGGCTTAGTACAGTGGGATATGGCTTATTTCCTAGTAAAGCCTTTATACCAGGACATTCTTTATCATTATGGCAAGCAGAATTCTTAGTGATAGTCCCAGTGAGATGAGTGTTATTGAGTCACAGAAAAAGGTACTAATTTATAAAGTGGTCAGAATCTAACCTTTGCTAGAAAGATCATTTTCTCAGTTAATTCCTGATGTAAAACTCTCTGCTTTGTGAGGGACTTGGTTCCTGCAAGCAGCTCCTGCATCATCTGTTGCCACAAAAATTAATGGGACTTACGTTGCCACTGTAGAAGGTCTAGTAGATTCTTCCTATGACAGGTGGAAATGTGGTTACTTTGGAAGAAGTTTTATAATTATTTAAAAAGTATTTCGAGGCATATTTTCTATATGAATTAGCTTCCTACAATATTTTTTATAAAATTCTGTTGAAGTACTTCCTCTTCTTCCAAATACTTTTCAAGAATTCCTCCCTGGCATCAGTGCTTTCCTGGTCAAGAGGAGTAAAAATATACTTGCATTCAAACACAATGACTATTGCATATTTTTTGGGAAATGTTTTAATCTGTAGCCTGTGTTTCTCAAGTAGCTGACAAAGGTCATTCTTTACAGGCCAAAAGGCTTTTCTTGCAAAGTTAAGTAGCTACTGTAGTTGTAGATATTTCCATATGAGGATCATGTCCTGAAGAAGCCAGAAGAGAACTGTGTGTACTGGAGATAGAATTCCCATTATGCCACACGGTTGGTCTCAGAGTCAATAAGATTGCTTCTACAATAAAGAACAAATAGCTGCTTCATGCATTATTACTGTCAAGGTTGCCATTCTGGGGAAAATTGGAGACTTTTTAGCATAAACTGTATCTACATTGGTACTCTCTATTTGGTTTTCAATTTCATTACAAGTATCCAATTTGTCAATTTGGCATTTTGTTCAGAAAAGAGGCATAAAGAAGTACTTTATGTGCTTCCATACTTTCTTCTTTCCTTCCCCTCGGGGNAAAGATAGTTAATCCTGTAGTCTAATAAATAATTTATTGTATGAACTAGGAACAATTCTGTTGAACAAGGAAAAGAATGGTGAGCCAAACCCAGCAGCCACGCTACGAATCATCTCTGGCTTGCTTCAGGGTGGGGAGGCCGTGGCCCACAGACCCATTTGCTGGGAGCAGCTATGCAAAGATTTCCCCCCAGCCGAGGTGGGGGGAGGAAGTTTGGGTGTGTTGTAACCTCTGCTCAGG